>SKCR01053040.1:0-88620 GCA_019454045.1 Zanthoxylum bungeanum | reverse complement strand
TGATATATATATTTTTGCAGCATCTTCGATCCATGTAACGAGCTTTGGGCCAGTGACTCCCAAACCAGTTGGCTTTAGGGCACTAGGTATTAAAACACCCTTACAGACTTAATAACTCGGATCTCAGTTTTTTTTTTTTTTTTACTCCATCACTTTTTGAGATGCTTCCTCCAATTAAACTAGAGCACTGAATATTACAAACTTTTCAATGACAGCTCATGTCCGTATGTTACTATGTATGTTGATAATACTTGTCAACTGAGCATATGAAGATTCATTTTAGTCAGTGTTATGGAGAATTCACAAATTAAATAATTCAAAATGAAATAAACAAAAATTAACTTGTTTCGAAATAGGTTTGAGATACGTCTCATGAGTAGAAACTCCTTACTCGGCTATCTTTTACCAATTTCACATTTTTAGTCAAAACACAAAAACGCAAAATATTTTTGTAATTTTTTGAAAATTTTTCAATTTTTTTGTATTTTTCGAAAAATTTTGGACTAAAAATAAAAACAACATACAAACTAAAAACAAGGTACTAATCAACTAATTTCCTCCCCTAAACCTAAATGAGACATTGTCCACAATGTCTTAAACAGTAAAAGGAGAGTTAAGAAGGTCGTACCTGGTTAGCTGAAATTCTACACGAAATTAAAGGTTAAGATCCATATTAATTCGACGCCTCTTACCAAGATCGTCCTCAGACCAATTTATCTTTGAAAGGATAGGGTCAACTTGTGGTTCATAGGCTATGAGTTGATCTATTAGATCTGGAGCAGTTCTGGCAGTGAAGAGGAGTTCTTTCATGGGTTTTGACACGAACCCATTTCTTCGGGCATCATCAAGAAACACACAAAGAAAATCATAAAATCCATCAACGTTAAGCAGTTTAAGCGGTTTCTGGTGTATGTTCAGGTTCACCCAAGATAGAACTATAAAAATTTCCTCCAATGTGCCCAAGCCACATGGCAAAGCGATAAAAGCATCAGCACGATTAATCATTTCTACCAGTCGTTCAGACATACCTGGCACGATCAGTTCCTCTCCGTTTGATGATCCAATAAGATTTGCCTCTGCCAAGGGTTTTGGGATGATTCCCAAAACGTGACTGCAAAAATAAAATAAAAACAGACTCAAAAGAAAATACTAAGGAAAATAAAATAAAAGACTCAATGATCTAGGGTCGTGACTCCACACAATATTATTATAAAGATGAATTGATTCTCTTATTTATGTGTAATAAATTAATTTGCTAACCTGGAACACGATGATATGCGAAAGCCTCTTCCGATGGTCAGACGCAAATACCCAGTATAACCCAATTGAACCATATTCCTATGTCAACCAAATTACCTGGATTCATTAAGATTAAGTTCCAATTATGGCTACCCACGCCCGACAGGTATATTCCTATCTTGTAAGGAAATCTATTAAAGGGTTATCTATCCTCAAGGAAGATCGTGAGCTATTGAATCTAAGGCTAAAACCTAAAATCCCTATGTCTAGTTCATTTTAAGTTTACCATATCAATCTTATTGGTGATCAGACAACAAGAAGCATTAAGCTTAAGACTCAATAAACAAACTAAAGAATTACCCATAAAAAGAAAATCAATTATTAAGTATGGATATTGTGTTTCATTACTTCCCTAGAATAAAATAAATTGCTGGGGTTAGAGGATCCACATTTAATATTTCTTATCTAAGAATCTCACTTATTATAATATATAAATTATTTTATATTCTGCTTTCTCAGGAATTAATAATATTAAACATTTAAAATCAGCCATATAGGTGGTAATCCATTTAGTCCAATTACACCAGCCATATAGGCGGTAATTATCTGTCACATAAAGACCAGCCATATAGGCGGTAAAGTAATTTATATTTAACCCGACCATATAGGCGGTAATAAAGTCTGACATTAATTAATCCGGTTAAATTATAATTTATAAATTATAGTTAAGTGAGATTTACCTAGATAATTATATTAAAGGTTTCACCTTTTACCCCAGCGGAAATTAACTACTAAACATAAAAGAAAAGAGAAGAAGAAGAACTACTATTACTATTACTGAAAATTAAAATACATAATTAAAAATATTATTTATATATACAAAAATAGATGCAATCCTCTAAAAACAGGGAAAAGCTCCCAAGGAAAGCACACCAAATGAAGTGGTGAAGGCCTGAATTTATAGGCATTTTCTGGAACCAGCGTCGTGACGCCAAAGGTCCCAGCGTAGCGACGCAGGCACGCGATTTTGGTCCATGCTTGATCTGTCGGCAGAATCAAGTGATGACACGTGTGACGCGGTAAAGGTGGTGCAATGAGAAGACGACACGTGGCACACGGTGATTAGCTGAGCTTTCGGTCCAATGATCATCTGACACGTGGCACGCGTTTAGGATTGGTCCAATGAGAGATTAACACGTGGCAGCATGTGATTCACCGGTGATTCGGTCAAATGACAACTCGACACGTGGCACGCGCTTGCTTTGGTCCAATGAGATTTTGACACGTGGCAGACGGTGCATTTTAGCTGATCTTCTATGATGACACGTGGCACGGCGCACGTTAGTAAGGCCAGCGCACGTTAGCAAGTCCAATTTCTCAGATTCTGACACGTGTCCCTCGGCGCACGTTAGCATGTCCGACGCACGTTAGACGTCGCGATGCAGAAAAATTACCGAATTGCCCTTTTGTCATGTTTTCTCTATTTTGGCCCCAAATTGCTTCCAATGCTTTCCCAACTTTATTTATCTGCAAAATAACACAAAACACATCAAAACGTTCACAAAACTCAAGAAACTATACAAAATATTAGGTTAAATGAGTGAGAAATAGTGATAGATTTACCACTCATCAGGTGGTAGATACTGCAGCATCCTATCACGTCACTCCTCACAGGGATTTCTTCACAACATACAAAGCATGAGACTTTGGAGCAGTGAAGATGGGGAATACCAGTTCTTCTCAGATAGTGGGAATTGGTGAAATACAGTTGCGGACAAACGCAGGGTATACAATAACCCTGAAGGAGGTCAGACATGTTCCAGAACTTCGGCTTAACTTACTCTCGGGGGTAGCCCTTGACAAACAGGGTTATGCTAGCCACTTCAACAATGGTACTTGGAGGATGATAAAAGGTGCCATGGTCATCGCCCGATGACACATCTGTGGAACCTTATACAAGACTCATGTGAAAATATGTGCAAAAAGCCTAAATGTAGATGAACCAGAGGCTTCTTAGAATCTGTGGCACCAGAGACTCGGTCACATGAGTGAAAGGGGGTTGTCTACCTTGACAAAGAAGGATCTGATCACTGTTTCCAAAAATGCTGCTCTGGATTCTTGCAACCACTGTCTATTCGGTAAGCAACACAGAGTCTCTTTTAATTTCTCTTATACAAAGAAATCAGAGTTACTCAGTCTGGTGTAGTCTGATGTATGTGGTCCATTGGAGGTAAACTCACTAGGCGGTAATAAATATTTTTTGACTTTTATTGACGATGCTTCTCGGAAAGTATGGGTGTATTTTCTGAAAACAAAGGATCAGGTCCTTGACAATTTCAAACTGTTTCATGCCATGGTCGAGTGTGAAACATGGAAGAAACTGAAGTGGCTTCGCACAAATAATGGAGGCGAATACACTTCCAGGGAGTTCGATGCCTACTGCGGAAGCCACGTCATTCGACACGAGAGGACTATTCCACGCACCCCATAACACAATGGTGTCGCTGAAAGAATGAACCGCACCATTATGGAGAAAGTCAGAAGGATGATCAGTATGGCTAAGCTGCCAAAGCCATTCTGGGGAGAAGCTGTTTGTGCCGCCTGCTACATGATCAACAGATCACCATCTGTACCATTGAATTTTGAGATTCCAGAGAAAGTGTGGTCTGGTAAGAATCCATCATATTCTCACCTCAGAATATTCGGATGTTTAGTATTTGCACATGTATCCAAGGAGCTCAGGCAGAAGCTCGATGTAAGGACTACCCCATGCATCTTCATAGGCTATGGAGATGAGGAATTTGGATACAGGCTTTGGGACCCGAAGGAAATGAAGGTCATCAGAAGCATAGATGTAGTGTTTCTTGAAGACCAGACAATAGAAGACATTGAAAAACCCAAGATGACTTCTAAAACCAGTGCCGACAATACCGATGCAAATCCAGACACAACCCCAGCACCAACACCAGTGGCCACAGATGATGATGAGGTATAAGACATGCCAGAAGCAGAACCAGAGGAGGAAGGAGGTGTTGAGCAGGGGGAGCTACAACCTGCTTCATCAAAGGCTTCGGGATCATCCATAGATCCGGATGACAACAGACAGCTAGAACCTCCAGTACGAAGATCTGAGCGAGGCCGGATTCCATCAGCCAGATACTCAGAATCAGAATATATTCTTCTTACTGACGAGGGGGAGCCAGAAACCTTCAATGAAGCGGTATCTCATAAAGACAAAGACAAATGGCTGTACGCAATGCAGGATGAGATGAAATCTCTGCAGAAAAACAACACTTATGAGATAGTCAAGCTCCCACATGGAATGAAGGCACTGAAGAACAAATGGGTATTCAAGCTCAAGAAAGATGGCAGCGGAAAAGTGGTGAAACAAAAAGCTCGGCTAGTAGTTAAAGGATTCCTCCAGAAAAAGGGAATTGACTTTGATGAGAACTTATCACCAGTGGTAAAAATGGCTTCAATTCGAGTCATCTTAGGATTGGTCGCCAGATTAAACTTGGAGCTTGAACAGATGGATGTCAAAACAACATTTCTTCATGGTGATCTGAATGAAGAAATCTACATGGAGCAGCCAGAAGGATTCAAGGTTTCAGGAAAAGAAAACCTTGTTTGCAATGTGAAAAAGAGCTTGTACGGGCTCAAGCAAGCACCGAGGCAGTGGTACAAGAAGTTCGACTCATTCATGGTGGGTCAAGGCTAAAAAAGAACTGCAGCAGATCAGTGTGTATACATTCAAAGGTTTCCAGATGGAAATTTCGTTGCTCTTCTACTGTATGTAGATGACATGCTAATTGTTGGACAAGAAGCAGCGAAGATCAGCCAGCTGAAGAAGGAACTCTCCAAGGCTTTCGACATGAAAGACTTAGGACCAGCTCAACAGATTTTGGGAATGGAGATTGTTCGTGACAGACAGAACAAGAAGTTGTGGCTTTCACAGGAAAGGTATATTGAATGGGTAATCAGAAGGTTTGATATACAGAAAGCCAAACCAGTCAGCATTCCGCTAGCGCACCATTTCAAATTGGGCAAGAGTTCGTGCCCCTCATCCAAGAAAGAGATAGAGGAAATGTCAGCAATACCATATTCTTTAGCTGTTGGAAGCCTAATGTATGCAATGGTATGTACCAGGCCAGATATTGCACATGCTGTGGGTGTAGTGAGCCGTTTTCTCTCTAACCCTGGAAAGCAACACTGGGAGGCAGTCAAATGGATTCTCAGGTACCTCAAGAGTACAACGAAGTTTTGTCTGTGTTACGGGGGAGCTGATCCGATCTTGGAAGGCTATACAGATTCAGATATGGCGGGAGATCTTGATGGTAGGAAATCTACATCAGGATTCATCTACACTTTTGCAGGGGGAGCTGTGTCATGGCAGTCAAGATTGCAGAGGTGTATTGCATTATCCACAACAGAGGCTGAGTACATTGCCATAGCTGAGGCAGGAAAAGAAATGTTGTGGCTAAAGCGTTTTCTCCAAGAATTAGGGATCAAGCAGACAAATTACAAGATACATTGTGACAGTCAGAGTGCTCTAGACTTGAGCAAAAACTCAATGTATCATTCCCGGACGAAACACATTGATATTCGCTATCACTGGATACGCGAGGTGATGGATCAACAACTGCTGAGACTAGTGAAGATCCATACATATGAGAATTCAGCCGACATGTTACCGAAAGTAGTTACTCGGGACAAGCTAGAGTTGTGCAGAGACATAGTCGGGATAGGTGTCAGATGATGATGGTTTCAGGTGCAGCTGGAGGGGGAGAATTGTAATGAAATCCAGCTAGCACAAGCAAACATCATACTTTCGGTGCTCCAGCAGCAAGCTTCCAACAGCCATGCACATCAAACTTTCTGTAACTCCTTGAAAGGTGGCATGAAAGCAGGAGCAATTTCAGGGAATTACTGTTCACTCATTGAAAAAGTGAGCAAGCATTGCCTATAAATTCAGGCATCCCGGTGAGCTTGAATTCATCCCAAAGAGAGTGTGTGAGGTTTTTCAATTTTAAGTTTTGTAATACTGTAATCTATTCTTGAAGTAATAGAATTGAATTCGGTTTTTCCTCAAAACACATTCTAGAGTGATCGGTGAATCACAACAAAAACCGTCATAAATATCGCAAAACCAATTGCAATGAGATATTTATAATGGGTTTTTGCGACACTTATGGTGAGATCTCAAAAACTTGTTGAAAAAAAGAGTTGGCAGCAGCAAATTACGGCCATTTTTGTGGCACCAACTTGTTGCCATGAAAATGGATGCAAGCGGTTGTCGTTTAATAGCAGCAGCTTACTGTCATTTTTTAGGGAAAAAATGGTTTAGTTGGATGGAGAAGAAGAATGACATTTTTTGTTAATTTTTAGAGAGAAATTTTGAGCGTCAAATTTAATATTTTAAATTTGAAAATGAATATAATTGATAATTTTTTATATTTAAAAGTCAGGCCACGTCCATCTTGTATCTTGCATTTGCTTCTACGTTACACCAGCATCAGAATTTTTTTTTTTCACTTTGGTATTATAGTGATGTGGCCATTAAGCCACAATTGCTATCAAATAAAAGCTTTAGTTTGTGATATAAAAATTTATAGCACCCAGTAAATACAATTTTAAAAATAATAATAATTTTAATACATATAATCATAAAGGCGAAAATGAATTTGAAACACTACTGACATTTAAAAATTAAACAAGACCCTAATGTTATAACAGTTCTATTAAATTTTAATTTTATTATCATTTTATTATTGTACCCCTTATGAAAAATTTAAATATTTAGGAAATTTTTTTAAAAAATACTTAGAAAATATGAATGAAGTAAAATAATATAAAAATAAATACCTTGCATCGTTTAAAATTTCATTTAATTCAAATATTTTAACTTTTCTCTATTATTAATCATTAATGATGTTTAATTTTTTTCAAATTCATATTTCCTAAGTATTTAAATTTTTCACAAAAGATAAAATAATAAAATGAAAAATAAAATTAATATATAAGAAAGTTATTATAACAGTAGAAGGATTTTATTTAATTTTTAAATTTTGTCAAACATTACGACTATATCAAACATTTTCCCTCATTATATGTGAACCCAGAACTCCACTTGTTCAATTCTCAATAACCCACGTTTCAATGTTAACATCAACTGAAGTAGTTGAAGTTTTGCAGCAACCGAAATCTAAGGCAGAACTTCCACGCTGTAGTAATGTTGTATGTCCAGCTCTGGCGGCCGTGCATTTGAAAAAATGTTCTTTAATAATATTTTATGTTAAAATATTTTTTTTTCAAAAAAAAAAAAAAAACTAATATCACATGTTTATTTGTGAGCGGTCCTTTTGTGGTTTTTAATCTATCAATTTCTCAAAAATTGTCAAATTTTATTTATTTTTAATCTATTTTTAGAGTTTCCATTGATAATTTTTATACGAAAAGAATAATTCTATTAGAAATATTGAAAAAATAAGGGATAAATTTTTCTATTTATATAAAAGTGTTTCATATGTATATTGATTTAATTAAAAATTCTTATAGATATTTAATTAATACCATTGGAGGATATTGAGAGATGGGTGTTGAATTTTTTTTATTCTCAATTATGCAAATATAAATTTTATATTTTTAATTAGTTTTCGATTATTCATAATTGCAAATCCTCAAATCATTTATGGAATAATTTGCTATTGATTTCTAATAAAACCGCACAGGCAAATATGTTACCCATACCTCTTTTTTAATTCGTGCATCTGGCTTATACAACTTGAATTCAACTAATACTACAAATCTCCGAAGTTTCAAAAGCTGAGCATACAAGCAAAGCAAGTTATCAAGTAAAAGCAAAAGCCTTAAAGGAGAGATCCCAAGTTTCAGAGTTTTAAACTTTTGTCTCTGTGAGTTGTCTCCAAGATTCTCTTTCTTTATCTCCAAGATTGCTTGTGTTACAATATTTCAGATATTAAATAAATGTCTTTATTTGGGTGCTGAGTTTCTTATTCCACCAAACTTGGAATCTTGATTTGAAGGAGAGTGTGTGTCTTTGAAGATGGGTAGTTCTGTTGCTGCACTTGTGCTTCCCTCAAAGCTCAAAGCTTCTCCCTTTGAGCAGCGAAATTCATACACTGTTTCTAGAAGAAGATCCAAGAAAAAGAACCAATCTTTTGCCCCTGTATTAGTTCATTTCCTCTTCTTGTTATTTGTAATTTTTCTAATTATAACGATTTTTTGATGCTTAATTTGTGGGGTTTTGGTTGGATCAGGTGGCAAGATTATTTGGGCCAGCTATTTTTGAGGCATCAAAACTGAAGGTTCTGTTCTTGGGAGTGGATGAAGAGAAGCATCCAGGGAAGCTGGCAAGGACTTATACACTTACACATAGTGATATAACCTCTAAGCTTACTTTGGCTATTTCACAAACCATAAATAATTCTCAGGTAAATCCTTTGATCTACCAAACCCATGTACAAATCAAGTATTTTAATATCCCTTTAATTGTTGAGTCTCCAGTGCTTTTGAGATGGAACCTTGATGTAGTTTTTTTATACTGAAAAGAAAAAAGGGGAAACAAGGCAATCATGTAGTGTTATATAATATATTTCTAGTAGGTGGTGATAGGAGGAGACATTAATTTGGATCTGTTACTATCAAATAAAAACAGGGGGGGTTTATAGATCCTCCACCAATGTATTGATTATAAGGAATAAAAAAATTTGATCATAAAATTTGGGAATTGGTTGCAGCTGCAGGGATGGTACAATAGATTGCAAAGAGATGAGGTTGTGGCAGAATGGAAGAAAGTGAAGGAAAAGATGTCACTTCATGTTCACTGTCACATAAGTGGAGGCCATTTCTTATTAGACTTATGTGCTAGACTTAGATTCTTCATCTTCTCCAAAGAACTCCCTGTGGTAAATTATTTACTTTAGTTTAGATGTTAAAACGTTAACGTTTTGATTGCGTTTTTTTGTCTCATGTTTGTTCCCGTTTTGTCTCTGTGTTGAAATCAATTTTTGATGGATTAGTGAATATATGAACAGGTTTTGAAGGCATTTGTTCATGGAGATGGCAATTTGTTCAACAGCTACCCAGAATTACAGGAAGCTTTGGTCTGGGTTTATTTTCATTCCAATATTCGTGAATTCAATAAAGTCGAATGCTGGGGTCCACTCAAAGAAGCAGTTGAGCTATCTAGTAAAGATGGCGGGACCCGCCAAGAGAGTAAGAGAGAAACTTCAATAAGCAACTGGAAATTACCGGAGCCGTGTCAAGATTCATGCAACTGTTGCTTTCCACCAATGAGCTTGATCCCATGGCCACAAAAGCTTCCCCAACAAATTGAAAATCATCATGGGTCCCAGGAGCAGGATAGCTTACAGCAGCAAACCTGATTAAAATAAAAGAAACAAAGAAAAGAAATTTGCCCTGGTAAGATAGTTTTATGGGAAACTAGCTTACAGAGAGTGTTGTTTGGTTTAACCGGATTTTGGAATTTATGTAAACCAATCGTGATAAAATTGAATTGCATTTCTAATTTATTGGAAAATTACAAAGAAATTAATAGTATAAATTGTATTAAATAAATAAGAGATGTATATGAATGAATTATAAAGTTTTGGAGAAAAAAACTTTGGAAAATCACAAAGAAATTAATTGTATAGATTGCATTAAATAAATAGAAGATATACATGAATGAATTAAAAAGTTTTGGAAAATCACAAAAAGTCGATAGTATAAATTGTATTAAATAGAGAGAAGATGTATATAGTTTTGGAAAAAGAAACTTAGAAAAATATAAATATAAAGATTCATTAGATTAAACTTAGAAGAGGTCATCATTTTCCTTCCATTAAGAGAAGAGTTCTATTGAGTTTTGTTTTATAATATATATATATTTCGAGACTCTAAAAAAAAAAAACATAATTTTTAATGCATTGAATATATATTTTTTTGTCTTTTAGTATCCGGAAAAGATTTGGGCCGAGAAGGTCCAAACATGATTCTCTCCCAAAATAGATATATATATATATATATATATAACAAGTGTCAATTCCTCAAGGACCCCAAAGTGCAAGGTGGTGGGGTTTTGGAATTTGAACCATATAAACCCTTTTTTCCAAATGTGACTGTGACGTTCATCATCTTGTTTAATTTAACTAATGTATGAACAGTCTCATCAATGGGGTCTTGAATGCAAAGTAATGCTCTAGAAGCTTGCAGATAGATACAAGTGGTCGGCTAAAATTTCAAATTTAATTTAAAATTAGGTGTTAAATTTAAAAGAAATTTTATTTTTTAATATATAATATGACTTTTATGCTAAAAATTCATTTAGCGTCCCATAAAATTCAAAGTAACTTTTGTAAAGCTTTGGTGCAATTCATAAATAGGTGATGTAAACTTCTTACATGTTGATGCAGGTGCTTCTTTATAGACAGGAACTGGGAATGCATCGAGCAATATCACATCAGTCTGTGCACAGGTCTTATAAGAACAAAATAAATATAATTATTCTGTTTCATTTGTAAAGTTTTTTTTATGTTGATTGTTGAATGTATGCTCTAGCAAATATTTAGCGGAGTCAATTCTTTTTCACTTGGTTTATGCAGTTTTAGTTATCATAGTAAGGAGAAAAGGATATTGGCTACATGATTTATGTTAACATATTTTTTCTACTTGACTTAGAAAGAAAAAAGGGATGATTAAAGAAAACAGTCAGTATAAGAAAGAAATGTAAAATATAGAGGGAAGAGTGAGAATAGTATATTTATTTATAGAAATTACAAAGCCGCGTTACAACAAATTAATGACACTACAACATACATCCTCTTCTCTTAAATATACAATTGCGAAGGAGCAGTTAAAGAGTCATGGATAACATTTCCCATTACACTTTTTTTCCGATCGTTTGGAAATTTTACCGCCAAATTATCCCTTCCGAGCTTAAGTGGAACAGATAAAATCATTAACTGTCCTAAACTCTTACAAGAAACATACTTTTCCCACTACATTTTTTTTTATTATCGTTGGGAAATTTCACCACCAAATCATCCATTCCGGGTTTAAATGGAACATTTAAAACACTCGTTGTCTCAAACTCTTATAAGAAACACACTCCGTTAAGGTTAGACCCTAAACCATACACTATCAAGTCACGCCCTTGCGGATGTGTAGTGAGTTTTCCCACTACACATCAATAAATAAATAATAAATATATAAATAATGTCCTAAAACTCTATTAATGTCGTTTCCACCTTATCCTACACTACTATAAAAATATTATTTTATGACACTTTTTAATGAGAGAAAAATGTGTGGCAAAATATATCATAAAATAATTTATGTCATAAATTTATAACATATTTGTGACATAAATAAATATGTGATAAATAATATGACAGAGATATATATATATATATATATATATATATATCATATTTTTTATTTTTTTATTTTTCTAATGATTTATTGTAAAATAATATGACAAAAAACTATCATAAATTAAAATGACGTCATTTTATTTTATGACAAAAATATATCATAAAACTTATAACAAAATATATCATAAACCTTATGACATATTTATTTATGACACTTATTTGTCATATATAAAACGACGTCGTTTTGATTATGACAGAAATATATCATAATTTTATCGATAATAAAAAAATAACAACCTCCAAATGAATTCGAACCTGTAATCTCTTAAAATCTTTATCTTCAAACATTAAGCCACTAGACTACACTTGAACTCTGTATAGAGAAATTTCATTTTTTTAGTATATATATTAGTTGTATATTTTTTCCACTCTCATTTGTATTGGGAGAGCAATGTGGTAGCTTACTTTAGTCATTGTAGAGTAGTAACATCTTGCTGCCTTTGGGTTTCCTCTGATGGTAATTACCATTGTAGGGGTTGGAGCCTTCATGGATAAATGATGTGTCACACCTCGGTAAATCCAGACATGTGATTGGTAGAAGACTGTCTAGCCATCACCCTGAACCCATGACATGCACCTACTAAACACACTGAATGACTGACTACATGCATGATTGTAATGCTAACGTGAACATTAACTATTGTAATCTTGCTAAACATGACTACAATAGTGTGCATGAATATAACTTGCTTATAACATATCATGAATATAAACCCGTGTCCAATATCTTATTTATACACAACTTAATGTCTACAAAACATACATACATGAAAACATATATAAAACTTGGCCTCATGGCTTGACTTGACAATAATTACTAGGCTCGACTCTGATGACCTTGGTGTGTAATGACTGCCAATGGGTCTCGTCTCCTCCAAAGATTGTCTTCCACATGCATGAACCTGTAACTTGCAATCAAAACTGAAGAGTGGAGTGGGTCGGTCTTTTGAAAGACCTAGTGAATGAATATCGCAGTATCGAAAAGAAAAGCTGAAATACAAAACATAAATTAACTGAAACTAAAAAAATGTGGAAAAAACCAAGAATCAAAGGCATGACTGAATACTGAAAATATGGTATTGAAGATGAGACTAAAGACACGACTTGGAAGCTAGCAATTAAAACATGACTGAACATGAACATGCAAACTGAAGCTGCTTAACCTGATCTGAATTTTCCTGAGCTGAATGCTGACAGCTAAACATGAACTGATCATTCATGACATTACTTGATCCTACCTGAACTGATCATGACTTAAGGTTGTGCTATCTTGATCTAACTGATTTCGTGACCTGATATGCTTAATCTCATCTTGATCTACATGAACTGAGTGGCTACAAGACATGAATGAACTTGAATATGATAACGTGAGCTGTAATCCTACAAATGACCTAGAAAATATGTGAACTTAACATGGACTTTGGTGTGATATTTTATATCTTACCGTAAGTATACGGTGTCAAGTTTTAGTAAAGATATGTGAAAGAGTATCGAACCCACATGGATTGTATTCAACTCCCACTAAGTATTATAATTAGTAAACATAACTTTATTTAGAAAGCAACTAAATTTAGATTAAAACTAAATAATTAAGAAACAAAACGTTTGATAAAGATAGACAATGATATGAGAGATTATAGAGTCTGATTTCACCTGCTATCCCCTATGTATTTGTTATGTCAATAAATTCTTATCCAATTTCATTATTTATAAGCCAGAACCCTAAATTATTCAGACTCTCTTTCCCGAGTGCCGAGTGAAAATATTATAAATCACCGATTTCGATATCCCTATAAAAATCTAGTAATTAACAATTCATTACGCTCTGTGATTCTTTGTTAACGACTTCAAATGGATTATAGATTCTCCCGAACTCTACAAATCTCCTATGTTATATTTTCTAGATCCTATTCAAAATCCCTCTCTCCCGAGTGATAGATTCTAAACATTCATCCTCTTAATTTCTGGCCAATAAACTAGAAGCATTAAACATAAGAGAATATAAATAAACTGAATTTAAATTATTTCATAAAACTCAAATTGGCAAACAATATATAGGTTCAAGTATTGGCTACATCATCCTCTATAATAATAGAGTTAGTTCATGGCTAAAGATAAAAATAATGAAAATAAGGTCATGAACATATTAGAAATCATTAGAGTTTGAAGAAAGAAAGTAGAAGATTAAACTCGAATCGAATCCTTTCGTCTTCAGGACGTCACCGTCTTCGTCTTCTCTTGTCGCTCTTTAATCTTCCTCTTTGGATATCTCTAAAAATATATCTTTTGAACTCTTAAGTTGTGTATTAGTCTCCCCCATAGGTTTTGGACGAGCTTCTATATTTATAGGGAAATCTTGGAGTCATTGTGCATGTAAAAATACAACTTTATCAAGATTTTGGGCTTCTGTCGCAGCGTCGCGGCACCGGAATTGGCATCGCGATGCCAATCTCTCAGGAAATTCTATGTTGGCATCCTGAGGGGGTGCCACAACGCCAAAAGTGGTGCCGCAACGCCACCCCATTTTTCAGGATGAGTATTTTCTGTATTTTCTACTTTCCCGCGTGCTTCCGACGCGTCCGTAAGGTCCCAAAACAAGTCCAATTGCTCCAAGATCCATGTTCTAATGCTTCATATCAATTAAACATAAAAAAACTACAAAATACATTAAATGATATGAAATCTAACAAAATAGTAAGTTAAGAATGCATGAATAAGTGTGTATAAACCACACTTATCAAACACCCTCAAACTTAAGATTTTGCTAGTCCCAACCAAAAGACTAAATAAAAACTAAATAAAAATAAACAAAACAAAAATAAAAAAAAATTAACTAGGCTACTTTCGTATGGATCACAATTGTATTTAACGTATGCAACACGCCTTTAAACCCATAGACGGCCTTAATGGATGAGTTATAGTCTCGTGAGGACTTGCAACAACGACACTCATAAACGTCATTCAAAAATAAGCAATCATGTCAAAATATAAAATTAATAAAAGCAAAGAAAATAGTTCCGATAGTTACACATAATGTTGTCCTCAAAGAATACCTATCAATGAAATCAGAGAACCTTCAAAGTACTCAATGCAACTTTATTGTGATATTTTATATCGTACCGCAAGTGTACAATGTTAAGTTTTAGTAAAGATGAGTGAAGTGTGTCGAACCCACATGGATTGTGTTCAACTCACACTAAGTACTATAATTAATAATCCTAACTTTATTTAGAAGCAACTAAATTTAGAATAATCTGAATTTAAAACTAAAAACCAAATATGCAAGATATTAAAACGTTAAATAAGATAAACCAAGATGAGAGAGATTCTAGAGTCTGATTTCACCTAGTTATCCTATATGTATTTTTCATGCCATTCAATCCTTATTCTGTTGCATTGTTTATAAGTCAAGAATCCTAAAGTATTCAACTCCCTCTCCCCAGCAATAGTGAAAATATTATCAATTATAGACTTCGATATCCCTATAAAAATCTAGTAATCAATAACTCATTACGCTTTGTGATTCTTTGTTAATGACTTCAAATGGATTATAGATTCTCCTGAACTCAACAAATCTCATAGGTTATATTCTCTAGGTCCTATTCAAAATCCCTCTCTCCCGAGTGATAGATTCTAAACATTCATCATCTCAATTTGTGGCCAACAAACAAGAAACATTAAACGCAAGAGAATATAAATAAACTGAACTGTAATTTCATAAAACTCAAATTGACAATCAATACATAGGTTCAAACATTGGCTACATCATCCTCTAGAATTATAGAGTTAGTTCATGACTAAGGATAAAAACAGTGAAAACATGGTCATGAATCTAATAGAAATAATTAAAGTTTAAAGATAGAAACTAGAAGATTAAACCAGAATCGAATCCCTTAGTCTTCGAACGTCGCCGCCTTCGTCTCTTCTTGTCGCTCTTCAATCTTCCTCATTGGATCTCTCTAAAATATGTTTTTTAAGAATTTGTGTTGTGTATTAGCCTCCTCCTCTAGGGTTTTGTACGAGCTTATGTATTTATAAGAAAGTCATGGAGTCTTTGTGCATGTAAAACCCTAAAAATTTATGTTTCTGGGAGTCTTCGCAGCGCCGCGGTGCCCAACTTGCGGGAAATTTGTATGTGGGTTGTAGAGGAGGCGCTGTTGCGCCTATAAGTGGCGTTGCGGTGCCTGTTACCTTTTCTGGCTGCTATTTTCTGCATTTTTCGCTCTTCCTGTGTGCTTCCGATGCGTCCGTAGAGTCCCTAAACAAGTCAAATTCCCCAAGATTCATGTTCCATTGCTTCCTACAAATCAAACGTAAAACAACTACAAAATATATTAAATGGCACATAATCTAACAAAATAATAAGCTAAGAATGCGTGAATAAATGGGTATAAACCGCACTTATCAAACACCCCCAAACTTAAGATTTTGCTAGTCCCGAGCAAAAGACAAAATAAAAACTAAACAAACAAAATTACAAAATTAACTAAGCCACTTTCGTAGGGATTACGATTTCATTTAGCGTATGCAACAAGCCTTTAAACCCCTAGACGACTGTAGTGGACGAGTTATAGTCTCGTGAGGGATTACAGTGATGACACCTATAAACATCATTCACACACAATTATGCAAGAATTATAAAAGTAAATAAAATAGTCATGATAGTTACACATAATATTGTCCTTAAAGAATGCTTATCAATGAAATCAGAGAACCTTCAAAGTACTCAATGCAACTCAAATCCAAATTCTTGAATAAATCATCTAAGCCAGACTCACAGTGTGTGTCTGTAAAAGTTCATTCACAGCTCGACTCCTAAGTAAGCTAACTCAATGATTTCATTTCAAAAATTGAGATCCGATGGATCAAACCAACCTAGATATCTCAAAAGTACTATATATTTGCCTTTCTTTGCTCCGTATGGTATGGTTTTATTTTCTTCTCTTTGTTCTTTTTTTTTTCTATTTTTTTCATTTTTTTTCAATACACCTACCCTTTTAAGGAATCATTTCTCCTTATGGTGGTCCTAACACTCGCCCATAGGTAGCTTCACGCTTATCGGTTATAGGTGGTTTAACTTCATTTTCATTTTCATTTTCATTTTCTTTCAAATTTTTTTCTTTTATTTTTGAACCATACCATACATCATAACACTAGCAAATCGAGATAGACATCTAAGTAAATGGTCATTTATCAACAAATAATTTTTTCAACTAGTCAATTTTCTAACTAAATAGGCGTCTTACTACTATAACCTATTATGAAGTGCTTATGAGTCTAATCTAGATCACCTACTCAGGGCATCAGATAAAAATCATTTGGGAACTTATCATTTCTAAAATTTCATCAAAAGCAAACAAAATTCATCATTAGACGTAATGCTTTACTATCAAGGATAAGAAAAAATAAAAAACAATAATAATTTTCTTAATAGCAAGCACTGTCACTACATGTACACACCCTCAAACTTAAAACTTGCATTGTCCTCAATGTAAAATAAACATAAAGAAACAAAAGTAAGGAATAACACTACCGTGCATAGAGTTGATTAGGCTCCTGCTGGTCAGAATTTGATTGTGCGGGTTGTGTGGTTTGTGCTACCTGCATAAATAACATGCAAATAATAAACAAGCAATTAGCACACAATAAAATAAAATAAAGAAAATAAAATAAAAATAAATAAATGCAAATGCAAGGGTTGCCTCTCCACTACTGCTAAGTTTAACGTCTTCAGCCAGACACAACCACCCAATTGATCATGTGGCTTCTTTTTTGGTATCCACTGGTTGTTATGACATGAAAATGATAGTATGACATGCTGTGGCAGTTTATCAATGGATGGTCCTCCAGGGTCCACCGATTGCTGAAAGTTGGGACTGCACATGTGGAAAAATTGACTTGAACACTGTTTGAGCTTCCCATGGATCACCTTCAGGCAAGAATTGACTCTAGATTTCCTCTTTTTCTGACTCTTTGGGAGTGATTTCAATTCTGGTTGGGGATGATCTTTGTTTATGCACGGCTGCACTATGCTCATAGGTTGCTAAAATACTAATTCACTTTGCGTGTTTGCAACTCCCTTCTCTACAATATCTACCCTGTGACATTTTTCATCACCTTGAGGACTCAGTATGACTTTGAAAACACTGAAGCTGACTTCTTCATCTTGAACTCTCATTTTCAATTCAGATTTATGCACATCAATAATTGCTCTGCCTGTTATCAGGAAAGGCCTCCCAAGAATGATTGGGACGTCATGGTCCTCCTCCATATCAAGAACAAGGAAATAGCAGGAAAATAGAACTTATCCACCTTAACCAACACATCTTCTACTATTCCTAGTGGGTAGGTGAGAGATTTATATCCTAGCTGCAATGTAACTATGGTTGGCTTTGCCTCACCTATGCCTAACTATTTGTAGATGGATAACGGCATGAGATTGATACTTGCCCCCAAATCACATAGTGTTTTACCAAAATATTGATTCCCAATAGTGCACGGTATGGTAAAACTGCCATGATCCTTTAGCTTTGGTGGAAGCTTATTCTGTATAATGGCACTACAGTCTTCTGTGAGTGCTACTGTTTTAAAATCTACCAACTTCCTCTTTTTGGACATTATCTCCTTCATAAACTTCACATAATTGGGCATATGTTCTAATGCATTTGCGAATGGGATATTGATATAGATCTTTTTGAAGATGTCAAGGAATTTGACGAACTGGGCATCCAACTTCTTCTTTTGAATGCATGTTGGGATCCAACATCCTTAAATGCATGTTGGGATCCTCTACAACTAAACCCCCAAACTGATTCTTTCGCACCATGTTGATCAATGAAGGTTTCAGCTCAAAGTTGTTAGCATTGATTTGGGAATGCGCAATCCCAGAGTAATTATCATCTATGACCGGCTTGAAGTGATCTCTGATTGCCACCTGGCATGGATTGTTCTCTCTGTTTTCAGCCGCCATTGCTTTCTTTTCAATTTTTCTTTCTTTCCTTAGTCTCATGGCTGTTCTTTCTATTTCAGTATCAAACAGAAGCGAGTCGAGACTTGTGGATCTTCGCATTCACTAAAGTATAGAAAGACAAAAAATCAATAATCAAATAAAAACAAAACAAAAATAAACTTGAAACACAAATAAATACTAAATTAAAATAAAAATCCAAATTAAAGATAAGGTTACTTGATAATAGTATTAATGTGAATTAAATTAACAATCCCCAGCAACGGCATCAAAAACTTGTTGTGATATTTTATATCGTACTGCAATTGTACGGTTTCAAGTTTTAGTAAAGATGAGTAAAAAGTGTCGAACCCGCATGGATTGTGTTCAACTCACACTAAGTGCTATAATTAATAATCCCAACTTTATTTAGGAGAAACTAAATTTTGAATAATCTGAATTTAAAACTAAAAACTAAATATGCAAGATATTAAAACGTTAAATAAGATGAACCAAGATGAGAGAGATTCTGGAGTCTGATTTCACCTAGTTATCCCTAATGTATTTGTCATGCCATTCAATCATTAGTCCATTGCATTGTTTATAAGTCAAGAATCCTAAAGTATTCCACTCCCTCTCCCGAGCAATAGTGAAAATATTATCAATTACAAACTTGGATATCCCAATAAAAATCTAGTAATCAATAACTCATTATGCTTTGTGATTCTTTGTTAATGACTTCAAAGGGATTACAGATTCTCCCGAACTCTAAAAATCTCCTCCGTTATATTCTCTAGATCCAATTCAAAATCCATCTCTCCCGAGCGATAGATTCTAAACATTCATCACCTCAATTTGTGGCCAACAAACAAGAAGCATTAAACGCAAGAGAATATAAATAAACTGAATTGTAATTTCATAAAACTAAAATTGGCAATCAATACATAGGTTCAAGCATTGGCTACATCATCCTCTTGAATTATAGAGTTAGTTCATGACTAAATATAAAAACAATGAAAACATTGTCTTGAATATAATAGAAATCATTAAAGTTTAAAGATAGAAACTAGAAGATTAAACCCAAATCGAATCCCTTTGTTTTCGGACATCACCGTATTCGTCTCCTCTTGTAGCTCTTCAATCTTCCTCCTTGGATCTCTCTAAAATATGTCTTTTAAGACTTTGTGTTGTGTATTAGCCTCATTCTCTAGGGTTTTGGACGAGCTTATGTATTTATAAGAAAGTCTTGGAGTCTATGTGTATGTAAAACCCTAAAAATTGGTGTTTCTGGGAGTCTGTGGAGCGCCACAATGCCGGAAAGTTACGTCGCGGTGCCCTACTTGCGGGAAATTTATATATGGGTTGCTGAGGAGGCGTCACGGCGCCTATAAGTGGCGTTGCGGCACCAATCACTTTTTTTTGCTGCTATTTTCTGCATTTTCCGCTCTTTCCGTGTTCTTCCGATGCTTCCGTAGAGTCCCAAAATAAGTCAAATTGCCCCAAAATTCATGTTCCAATGCTTCCTATAAATAAAACATAAAATAACTACAAAATACATTAAATGACATGAAATCTAACAAAATAGTAAGCTAAGAATGCATGAATAAGTGGGTATAAACCACACTTATCAAACTTAAATCCAAGTTCTTGAATAAATTATCTAATCCAGACTCACAGTGTGTGTGTAAAGGTTCGGTCACAACTCGACTCATTAGTAAGCCAACTCGATGATTTCGTTTCAAAAATTGAGATCTGATTGGTCAAACCAACCTAGATATCTGAAAAGTACTATGTAATTAGCTTTATTTGCTTAGTATGATATGATTTTTTCATTCTTTTTCATTTTTTCATTTTTTTCAACATACCTACCCTTTAAGGTAGCATTTCTCCTCATGGTGGTCCTAACACTCGGCCATGGGTAACTTCATGCTTATCGGTTATATGTGGTTTAACTTTTTCTCTTTTCATTTTCTTTCAAAACTTTTTTTCTTGTTTTTTTCTCTTTTGTTTTTAACCATACCATACATCATAAAATTAGCAAATTGAGATAGACATCTAAGCAAACGTCATTCATCAGCAAGCAATTTCTTCAACTAGTCACTTTGCCAACTACCTAGGTTCTTACTGCTAGAAACCTATTGTTAAGTGCTTACGAGTCTAACCTAGATCACCTACTCAAGGCATCAGATAAAAGTAAATTGGGAACTTATAATTTCTAAGATTTCATCATAAAGCAAACAAAATTCAATATTTGGACTTATGTTGTATTACGTAGAACTTAAAACTAAAATAATTTTTATTTTTTTAAATAACAGATACTATCACTACATGCACACACCCCAAATATAAAACTTGTATTGTCCTCAATGTAAGATAAACATAAAAAAAATAAGAGTAAGGAACAACACTACCATGCATGGAGTTGATCAGGCTCTTATTGGTCAGAATTTGATTGCGCGGGTTGTGTAGGTTTGCTAATACCTGCATAAATAACATGAAAACTAATAAACTATCAAATAACACATAACATAATAAAACTAAAGTAAAGAAAAATAAAAATAAACAAATATAAGGGTTGTCTCCCCGTTAGCGCTAAGTTTAACATCTTCAGCCAGATGTTACCACCAAAGTGGTCATGGTGGCTTAAGCGTAGCAAATTGGGTAGTCTCATGTTCCTTCTTCTATGGTATCCATCGATTGTTATAACATGAAAAATAAATTTTGGCTAGTTGCGGTAGCAAATATAAGGATTGTTGTCATGCCATTCAATCCTTATTCCGTTACTTTGTTTATAAGTCAAGAATCCTAAAGTATTCAACTCGCTCTCCCGAGCAGTAGTGAAAATATTATCAATTACAGACTTCGATATCCCTATAAAAATCTAGTAATCAATAACTCATTACACTTTGTGATTCTTTGTTAATGACTTCAAAGGGATTATAGATTCTCCCGAACTCTACAAATCTCCTAGGTTATATTCTCTATATCCAATTCAAAATCCATCTCTCCCGAGCAATAGATTCTAAACATTCATCATCTCAATTTGTGGCCAACAAACAAGAAGTATTAACGCAAGATAACATAAATAAACTGAATTGTAATTTCATAAAACTCAAATTGGCAATCAAGACATAGGTTCAAGCAATAGCTACATCATCCTCTAGAATTATAGAGTTAGTTCATGACTAAATATAAAAATAATGAAAACATTGTCATGAATCTAATAGAAATCATTAGAGTTTAAAGATAAAAACTAGAAGATTAAACCCAAATCGAATCCCTTTGTTTTCGGACATCACCGCCTTCGTCTCCTCTTGTAGCTCTTCAATCTTCCTCCTTGGATCTCTCTAAAATATGTCTTTTAAGACTTTGTGTTATGTATTAGCCTCTTCCTCTAGGGTTTTGGACGAGCTTATGTATTTATAAGAAAGTCTTGGAGTCTTTGTGCATGTAAAACCCTAAAAATTGGTATTTCTGGGAGTCTGCGCACCGCCGCGACGCTGAAAAGTTACGTCGCGGTGCACAACTTGCGGTAAATTTATATATGGGTTGCTGAGAAGGCGTCACGGTGCCTATAAGTGGCGTTACGGCACCAATCACTTTTTCTGGCTGCTATCTTCTGTATTTTCCGCTCTTTCTGTGTGCTTCCGATACGTCCGTAGAGTCCCAAAATAAATCAAATTGCCCCAAAATTCATGTTCCAATGCTTCCTACAAATAAAATATAAAACAACTACAAAATACATTAAATGGCATGAAATCTAACAAAATAGTAAACTAAGAATGCATGAATAATTGGGTATAAACCGCACTTATCAAACTAAAATCCAAGTTCTTGAATAAATTATCTAAGTCAGACTCACAGTGTGTGTGTAAAGGTTCGGTCATAACTCGACTCATTAGTAAGCTAACTCGATGATTTCGTTTCAAAAATTAAGATCTGATTGGTCAAACCAACCTAGATATCTGAAAAGTACTATGTAATTGCCTTTTTTTGCTCAGTATGATATGATTTTTTCATTCTTTTTCATTTTTTCATTTTTTTCAACACACCTACCCTTTAAGGTAGCATTTCTCCTCATGGTGGTCCTAACACTCGGCCATGGGTAGCTTCATGCTTATCGGTTATATGTGGTTTAACCTTTTCTCTTTTTATTTTCTTTCAAAACTTTTGTTCTTGTTTTTTTCAACTTTTTTTTTTTAGCCATACCATATATCATAACATTTGAAAATTGAGATAGACAACTAAGCAAACGTCATTCATCAGGAAGTAATTTCTTCAACTAGTCACTTTGCCAACTACCTAGGTTCTTACTGCTAGAAACCTATTGTTAAGTGCTTACGAGTCTAACCTAGATCACCTACTCAAGGCATCAGATAAAAGTAAATTGAGAACTTATAATTTCTAAGATTTCATCCTAAAGCAAACAAAATTCAATATTTGGACTTATGTTGTTCTACGTAGGACTTAAAACTAAAATAATTTTATTTTTTAAAATAACAGATACTATCACTACATGCACACACCCCTATATTTAAAACTTGTATTGTCCTCAATGTAAGATAAACATAAAGAAACAAGAGTAAGGAACAACACTACCATGCATGGAGTTAATCAGGCTCCTATTGGTCATAATTTGATTGTGCGGGTTTTGTGGGTTGCGCTAATACCTGCATAAATAACATGAAAACTAATAAACTATCAAATAGCACATAATATAATAAAACTAAAGTAAATAAATAAGGGTTGCCTCTCCGTTAGCGCTAAGTTTAACGTCTTCAGTCAGATGTTACCACCAAAGTGGTCATGGTGGCTTAAGCATAGCAAACCGGGTAGTCTCATGTGCCTTATTCTATGGTATCCACCGATTGTTATAGCATGAAAAATAAATTTTGGCTAGTTGCGGTAGTTTATTCATGGATGGTCCTCCAAGTTCCACTGATGTTTGAAATTTTAGATTGCACATGTGGCAAAATTAACTCGACCACTTTTTGAGCTTCTCATGAATCATCTTTAGGTGATCACTGACTTTTGATTTCCTCTTTTTACGGTGATTTGGGAGTTGTTTCAGGATTGGCTGTAGAGAATCTTCTTTGTTTGGCTTAACTGCGGGTTCATCCCGTGTGTTGGCTAAAATACATAGAGATGGGCCTAGCACATAGTCATTATCTATTACAGCTGGTTTTTCTACAATGTCTATCCTATGACATTCTTCATCACTTTGAAGACTCGGCATGGATCGGAAAACACTGAAGGTGACTTCTTCATCTTGAACTCTCATTGTCCGTTCACATCTCTGCACATCAATGATTTCTCGACTGTTGCCAAAAAATGTCTCCCAAGGATGATTGGTACGTCATGATCATCTTCCATAACAAGAATAAGAAAATCAGTAGGAAAATAGAACTTATCCACCTTGACCAATACATCATCTACTATTCCTTGTGGGTAGGTGAGGGTTCTATCTGCTAGCTACAATGTGATAGTGGTTGGCTTCACCTCACCTATGCCCAACTATTTGTAGATGGATAAAGGCATGAGATTGATACTTGCCCCCAAATCACATAGTGCCTTACCAAAATATCGATTTCCAATAATGCATGGTATGGTAAAGCTGCCAGGATCCTTCAGTTTTGGAGGGAACTTCTTCTGTATAATGGCACTACATTCTTTTGTGAGTGCTACTATTTCAAAATAAGCCAGCTTCCTCTTCTTGGACATTATCTCCTTCATAAACTTCACATAGTTAGGCATTTCTTCCAAAGCATCTGCGAAGGGAATGTTGATATGGATGTTTTTGAAGATATCTAGAAATTTAGCAAACTGAGCATCCAATTTCTTCCTTTGAAAGCGCTGAGGGTACGACAAAGGTGTCTTTGGGATGGGTGGTGGCTTATATGGAGTAGCTACTGCACTGTTCTCTTCTTCCGTCACTGTTTTCTCTTGAAGTGCCGCTTCTTTTTCTTTACTGCCTTGTTCCTTAAGGACATCTATAATCTCTAATCCACTCCTAAGGGTTATGACTTGACACTGCTCTTTAGGGTTGACCTCAGTATTACTAGGAAATGCCTCATTCTGTTGACTAGTCATGGAAGAAGCAATCTGACCAATCTGTACTTCTAAAGACTTCATTGTTGCTCTGATATTGCCGATGTGCATTTCAATATTATTCAGCCTTGACTCATTCTTCTCAAACCTCTCTGAAGTTTTAGCCACGAACGTGGTCATGAGGTCTTCTAAGGAAGGTTTCTGTTCAGCTCTTTGATTATTGTAGCCAGTAGGAGGTTGCAATACATTCTCTTTATTGGTATATGACAAGTTCAGATGGTAATAATTAGCATATGATTGCTTCTATAGTTGTTAAAGTTCTGATTGTTCACATATTGGACTTGCTCATATCCTCCATCAGGAAGATCATTTTATTAGTAGCAACAACTTCAATAGATGGTTGGCCCTATTGATTGGTCATTGCGGCTTAATGAGTCGTGAGGGATGACACTTGAGCTATAATTGCAACAATAGGAACTACCTCATATATACCTGCCACCTTAGGCACATTAGTGCGTTCACTTGGCCATTGGAAATTGTTAATGGCCATCTCCTCCATCAAAGTATAGATATCTTCAGCAGATTTCTTGAACAAGATTCCTCCAGCAGCTGTATTGACCATGGTCTTGTTTGGACCATTCAATCCATTGTAGAATAACTGAATCTGAACCCAGTCTTCAAAATTATGATGTAGGCACCTCCTAAGTAGATCTTTGAAGCACTCTCAGGCCTCATACAGATTCTCAGTCTCCAACTGCCTAAATATGCTAATTTATGTTCTCAGTTGGGCTGATTTAGCTAGTGCAAAGAACCTCGCAAGAAATATTATAACCATATTCTGCCATGTCATGATGCTCATATTCGGAATAGATTGCAGCCAACCACTCGCCTTGTCTCTAAAAGAGAATGGGAATAAGCGTAGCATGATGGTCTTTTTGTTACTTCATTCATCTTTATTGTATCTTCCATCTCCAAGAACATCTGTAAATGCACGTTGAGATCCTCTACAGCTGAACCCGCAAACTGGTTCTTTTACACCATGTTGATCAATGTAGGATTCAACTCAAAATTGTTGCCGTTGATTGGTTGATGGGCAATCATAGAATAATTGTCATCAATGACTGGCTTAAAGTGATCCCTTATTGCCACCTCGTGTGGGTTATTCTCTATATTTTCAGCTGCCATCACTTCTTTTTCAATGTTTATTTCATGAAAGAAAATAAAAAAAAATAACAAGAAAAATAAAAATAAAAATAAAAATAAAAATCTAAATTAAAGTCAAGGGTACTTGGTAATAGTATTAATATGATTAGATTAACAATCTCCGTCAACGGTGCCAAAAACTTGGTGTGATATTTTATATCGTACCGCATGTGTACGGTATCAAGTTTTAGTAAAGATAAATGAAAGAGTGTCAAACCCACATGGATTGTATTCAACTCACACTAAGTATTATAATTAGTAAACTTAACTTTATTTAGAAAGCAACTAAATTTAGATTAAAACAAAAAAATTAAGAAACAAAACATTTGATTAAGATAGACCAAGATATGAGAGATTCTAGAGTCTGATTTCACCTAGCTATCCTCTAAGTATTTGTAATGCCAATCAATTCTTATTCAGTTGCATTGTTTATAAGCCAAGAACCCTAAATTATTCTTACTCCCTCTCCCGAGTGCCGAGTGAAAATATTACCAATTACCGACTTCGATATCCCTATAAAAATCTAGTAATTAACAGTTCATTATGTTATGTGATTCTTTCTTAACGACTTCAAAGAGATTATAGATTCTCCCGAACTCTACAAATCTCCTAGGTTATATTCTCTAGATCCTATTCAAAATCCCTCTCTCCCGAGCGATTGATTCTAAACATTCATCATCTTGATTTGTGGCCAGCAAACTAGAAGTATTAAACACAAGAGAATATAAATAAACTGAATTAAAACTTCATAAAACTCAAATTGACAAACAATATATAGGTTCAAGCATTGGCTACATCATCCTATAGAATAATAGAGTTAGTTCATGACTAAAGATAAAAATAATGAAAATAAGGTCATGAACATATTAGAAATCATTAGAGTTTGAAGAAAGAAACTAGAAAATTAAACCTGAATCAAATCCATTCGTCTTCGGACGTCGCAGCCTTCATCTCATCTTGTCGCTCTTCAATATTTCTCTTTGGATCTCTCTAAAAATATATGTTTTGAACTCTTAAGTTGTGCATTAGTCTCCTCTATAGGGTTTTGGACGAGCTTCAATATTTATAGGGAAGTCTTGGAATTATTGTGCATGTAAAATACGATTTTATTAAGATTTTGGGCTTCTGTCACAACGTCGCGGCATCGGAATTGGCGTCGCTATGCCAATCTCTCGGGAAATTCTATGTTGGCATCCTGGAGAAGCGCTGCAACGCCGAAAGTGGCCTCACAACGCCACCATATTTTTCAGAATGAGTGTTTTCTGCTTTCCCGCGTGCTTCCGTTGCGTCCTTAAGGTCGCAAAATAAGTCCAATTGCTCCAAGATCCATGTTCTAATGATTCATATCAATCAAATATAAAATAAACTACAAATACATTAAATGATACAGAATCTAATAAAATAGTAAGCTAAGAATGCATGAATAAGTTAGTATAAACCGCACTTATCAGACTTTTCGTGAACTATCTGACATAACTGAAAACATGACCTGCACATACGTGGTACTAACTTGAATTACATGAGCTGAAACGTGACATCGGAAACATGACTTGCTAATGTGATGTAAACCTGACCTACGTGATATGCAAGCTACATGGCATTACTTGACTTGAAACTACAAGAATTTAACATGAATACTTGAACCTAACATGCGTGACTGAAGATCGTGACATCATATGTTATGAAATCAGAAACATGTATTTGAAAGCATGAAAACATAACATGTAACTTGTAAAACGTGTAGAAACTTGGAAACATATTTTAAAGGATTGATGCATACTAATACCAAACCACCCATACCCATGGAAAAACCATCCCAAACCCGTGGTGGCTTGGATCTAACCTAACTCGTGCATGAATCATGAAAAGATAATAAAAATAATGAAAAATGTTATTTGAAAATTACCATGCTAGACACATGAAAGACGTGAATATGACTTGAATGATATGAAAACATAAGCTAAAATCTAATGACATGCACTAAAATGATAACATGAACTACAATCAGAATCATGACATGAAAATGCACTACATGACCAGAACATGCATAATCCTGACCTGATTCTGCAACTATATGAGCTAAACATGAATATCTAAAAACATAATATGCATGCCAGAAGCTGTAATATGACAAGACATAGATACAATTGTAAAACGTAGCTAAATATGCAAACATGAAAATTATAACTAAAAATCTATAACGCATGTACATGATCTGAAAATATATAACGTATACATGAAAATATAATCATGATATGAATTCTGAAATCTATAATCGTGCTTGTAATTTGTATCTCATAAAATTGAATTATGTGTACTAAAAATATACATGTGCAACGATCGAGATTGGGACTTCTCTCTCGTATTGCCATGTATCGGGTTGGGCCGTTGCCCCCGCGTACTGGTACATGACATGAAAACATGAAAACCATTCAGTATAATAATATGAGGGCATGAAACATACCTAGTGGGACCTACCACCCCGTAAGCAATGGAACGTGAACATGAACATGAGCCTATGGGGTGATTAGTACCCCAAGGCAAGCAAACCCGAGATGCTAAACATAAAGGAACAACACTAAACTGGTGATGTGAAAATCATATGCATACTTATAAAATCATTTTCTAAAATCATATGTCGTATCTTGGAATCTGAAAACATAAAATATATTCACAAAAGTTGAAAAACATGTTCTGAGAAATGACATGCGTGGTACATGAACGATCTGATCATGACTCAAGTAACGTGAAAACCCGAACTAGAAACCTGTTACATAATCTGAAAGCCTAACATGACTTGGGAAAACATGAAAAGTATGATTGTACATGCATTCTGAGTACATGGCTGGAATGCTAATTACATAATCTGAAACTAAAACTAAAGTCATGAATTACTAAAGTGAACTAGAACGTAATTGAAATGGAAACTAAAAACTAAACACATAAACTAACGTGCAATCTGAAACTATAGCCTGAGTACATAAGCTAGTTACATGAAGTGGATATATGAAATTGATACATACACTGAATAAATGAAACTGAGATTTGAAACTATAAGCAGGAAATGAAAAACATGATTGATTACGGAAACAAAAACCTAGTCGAATAACATGAACTGAATAAGTAAACTGAAGATATCAATGAAACTTAAAAAAAAATTGCATAAAAAAAGAAGTCATATATTAGAAATATTAACTGAGCATATGAATTGGAAAATATTCTGAAAATGGAATAAACTAAAAGTAGATAACTGAAAATGAATGAGATAGGGAAAAAAATCCACTCACAAACTGACATTTATCGCCAGCGTGTCTGAATGCGCCTGAAAGGATTCCTACGATATGCCTAACATGACCTGTGTTCAAGTATGGTTAGTATACTCGAATAATAAGAATAATGCATGTGATTGTGAATGTCGTGAATGCATGTTCAAATTATATAGGCGATGACATGGCTAACGTGATAATTTAAGGTGTTTACTCAGTATCCGAGGCTATATTAACATGCTACTCAAATTGACTAGGCTACTAATGTTGGGATTTATGTCCTAAAGCTTCATGTATTGTAAACAGAATTGATTATTATAATAATAATAAATGCATTATTCATTTTATCAAAGTTATTTGATTTATATCGCATATTATCTGATTGTCTTGTTTACCTTGATTACTCTTGTACCTTCAGACTTAGTGTATGTTTGATGCACAAGAGGATTTAAGTCTGGAGTTAGTAATCTAAATAGTCCATAGAGAGCAAACAAATAGGGTACTTTGTTTGTGGTTTATCTATAGCTGCGGTCCATTCTATACTTGTATGACGACCTTGATCCGGGATCATTCATGTAATGACATAGTAATGGAGGCACCTTGTATGATGAGATCATATAAGACTAGACTCAGATAAATACGAATTTCTTTTAATATCCGTTAACGAAGAAATTCATTTTATCTAATAGATGGTAATATTTAGATTCGATCTGAATCCTGAGTGTACTACGAACTCCTGCATGATAGACTATGTCCTTTGATTTACTATGGTGAGGTTGGTGTTGCATTCCCGGCCAATAACTACGTATTTTATGGATATGGTTTGGTGTGTAGCAGGGAACATTTTACATAGATATGGAATTCACTCATTCTTACGAGAAGTAGAAGAATATCTTTTTTAAGAGTTAATTCGGGTCTTGAACAATTTGAGCGCTCAACTTTTCTATTACGAATAGAAAGTTTATATTCATAATTTTTATGAATTAATTTTTCATTATAGAATCAATGGTGCTTAAGAGATAAAATATTTAGAGGGGTTTTAACGAACTTTTGACCCGGCTCTATTTATGAGATATTTGTGAAGGGCTATATCCATATGTAATGACTATATCGATGGACATCGAAGTTGTTCGGTTTTATTTTATCCATTTACGGTAACATGAGTTCAACTTTGAGTTTTTAGTGGAATAACGCAGAGTTAATAATTCGTAATATTTGATTAAAGAGTTTAATTAATATTTCAGAATTATTGGAGCTCGGAACCGTATGTCCATTGGTACTCGTGCTAGCTCGATTAACTGTAGCAAACCTAATACAATTAGATTGTCTAATTATATGCTCACTTTATATTTGTATATTATTAATGAGATTAATAATATTTATTGTCACAAATGAAAACTATGTTAAATTAGTTTAACTTAATATTTTCTAGAATTCTTTGATTGTGAGATAATCAAATCTTGATTATGAAATAATCAAGTTAGTAATAATTATGAGATAATTACTACAACATAATTGAATGTAAAAAAATCATTATTAAGACATTGATTTTTATTTACCATTTGAGACAAAGCCATATGGCTTACCATGTCATCCAAGCAATTATGTCGATTAGCTGGCATGTATACACCTAATATATTTTTCATTAGCTAATGCATTTTATGTTTTGGTATGGCCTCCACATTTATGTGTTTTCCATTGAAAGAAAGCATTAGATGCTTAATGACAAAGTCTTTATCTTTAACTTATCATTTCTTATGCTTTGGTATGGCATTCATATTTTTGTGTTGGCCATTGCAAGAAAGTATTAGATGCTTAATGATAAGGTTAGTTGGCTTGTGTAAGAGAATATAATCTCTATCATTTCTCTAACTTCCTAAGGTTAACATTTTTGCAAACATTCACACAATTGTTGTGAGAAAGATTTGAGAGAAAATAGAGAGAGTTCAAACATTCAAAAGTATTGTGAGAGTGTTTGAAATTCCTAAAGCCAAACACCAATTGTGACATCTTGATTCTCTAAATCGTTTAGAGTTTAATCTTTCTGAGTGAAGCCCACACTTCGGTTTATTGGTTTCGAGTCATAGTTCAGAAGATCGAGTGGTTAATCAAAGTGTTGGACAACTAAAGGATTGATTTCGGCTACTACAACAAAAGGAGAAGGCAAAGAAATTTTTAAAGATCCATACCGGACCCCGTGCCACCACAAGCAACTTCCGCTGGGCTAAGGAAAGTCGTTTCCTACAATTGACATCGAGAGCTTAAGGTTGAAACGTTTTCTAAACACTTTTTATTTTAGTTTTAATAATTTATATGAGATATAGATTATTAAAATGCATGTTGTGATGAGTAGGCAAAATTAGATTCATGAGATGAATGGTTTTAATGTTCATGTGATGAATGTTTATTTTTTATTCATGTGATGAATGTGTTGCGTTGATCGTTATTTTTTCCGGCTATTGTTTTTAGCATTGGAAATGTAAGACCATAAGATCATATTCTTTCAAGTGTTGTAAGTTAAGACCATAAGGTCATATTCTTTCAAGTGTTGTAAGTTCATTTCCTTTGTAATAAGTTCACTATGTAACCCTATTTGTAACTTAGAAGAGCTGATGCCGCGAAGGACTTTTGACGAAGAAATTCCGCAAAGAACTCAACAACACTCCATGGAATATGTTTTGAAGACCAATGGATGCCTTGGATTTATTGTACTAATTAGATTAGTATAGAAAAATAAGAGCCCAGTCAACGCAATTTGAAATGTGTTTGTTTCGTATATTTCCAGCCCATGGAAATAGAGGCTCGTCGCGACGCAACTCCTTTGCACGTCGCGATGCGCCCAGCATACGGATGCAGAGGCTACTGCCTCAGTTGCGTCGCGACGTAATCCCCTTTGCATCGCGACGCAACCTTGACCTGAAGCTTTTTAGTTTCTGGTCTTCTGGGCGTCGCGACGCCCACCAGGTCGCGTCGCGACGCCCAGGTCTGGGTTATTATGTATGTTTTAATTGTTTAATAACATGTCATATAGCCTAGGGTGCCTACATTTGCATTTTCACATGCCATAACATGTAGATATGCATGATATTATAGTCATAAAATATGATTTTATGTAATTTAAATGTTAAATAAGAATATGAGATGCATACATATATATTAATAAGATTAATTGGTTTTAAGGTTTAAAAATTGCGAATTCAAGTTTTAGAAACAAATGGACCTTATGAGTACATTATTTTCCTTTGTATATCGGATGGAAACCCGGACGTAAATTCCATAACCAATTCCAAATGGACGGTAATATGATCTGCACTTGGGATACAAAACCACGTACCTTTGGAAAAATAATGTACTTTTATCGATTAAATGGTTTAATGACATTTGGTCCGTTTGTTGAATTCTAAATATTAAAACCTATAAGTGGACTAATAATTTAAGAGTTGAATTGATTAGATCACTAAAATAACTTGATTAAAGTAGTTTAATTAAGTTAAATGATTAGTAGAGACTAATCGGAATTCGTGAATAAAATTTTAAGAGTTAAAATTGGTTAGATCACTAAATTATCAACTAGTATTAATAAGGTTATGACTTTAGCCGAGCATAATCTAAGATTCATAAAATACTAGTGAGATAGAAACGTTATTTTTAAAATAGTGAGTGGAAGAGGGGTATACCACAATATATCCTCATCACATGACCCATTTTCATGTTCATCACACACACACATGTGTTCCTCATCACATGACCCATTTTCATGTTCATCACCATGCCACATACATATATACATGCCACTCGTCCAAGCCTCACTCTAATGAGGCTTCAAGCATCTCAAAATCATAACTACCAATTTAACTCATCTAATACATAACTCAACAAAGTAATACACAATACATATCATGCCATCGTGCAAATAAAATAAAAAAACTCACACCCCCCTTCATTACCAAAGGTTCGGCCAACACACAAAGAAATACAACTTTGAAGTTTCCTACTTAAATCTAACACAACTCATGCCATAACATTATCCTAAGCATGAACCATCATCAATCATCATCAAAACTCAAAACATTAACCCCCACATATCCTAGTATATTCAGCCAACATGGCTCATAAGTCCAACTTGTGCATTCATGACAAAATAAGACTAATCCATGTCCATACTATCATGAAATGCATGAAAATAAATGCTAGTAACTTAATCAAGGCTAAAAGACACTAATTTAATTCTAGGGTTCATCATGAATGAATTGGGGAAAAATAAAATACATGCTTGAACTCAAAATTAGAAGAAGGAAAGAGGAATAAAAGCTTACATATATGAGAATAAGCTTGAAATCATCATTATTCTCCTTCGAAAAAACGTGAGAGGTGAAGGGAGTTTAAGAGAAAATAATTTTTTTTATGAAGAAAAGAAGGAGATGATGAATAGTGCAAGGTATTTATAACATAGGAGTTGATTTTTGTAATGAAAAGTGGTTAAAATAATGTCACATGTCAAAATTTTAAAGGCAGTCCTAAAAGTTAATGTTAACTCGATAAACACATGCATTGTTTACCTAGGTCTAATCAAAATTTGGGAAAATGATCAACATGAAAGTTGTAGGTCTTGGTCGAAGCTTTCCAACCATATAGAGATCACTAATATCGGACATCAGGAGCAAAGGTTACGATCACAATACCGAATATTACCAGTGACTTAGTTAGCTAACAAAGAAAGTGTTGGCACTGAAACTTTATCCCGAATCTTTGGTCGGGATTTCTAAGCTATCTAACGTAATAACACATGATTATATGAGTAACCACATATCATATATGATAAATTACTGTACTGGATATGTCATGACTAACCGGGGTGCTATATGATGCTTGGAAACCACAGCTTGATAGGCGATTAGAAAGGGATGACCTATGATCATATTGTAGAAGTTTTCCTTGTCAATCACTAGGAAGTTGATCATGTGCATGAATTGTGCCTTCCTTGCTCAAATGTAATAGAAATGGTGAGGATGCATTTGGGTATCACTACCTCCCATGCGAACCTTATGATTAGGTTCCTCACTGTTTAACTTGGGTAACTTGATGCTCATCCTGATCCAAGCATCCTAAAAAATAATACCCAAAGACCCCCCTATGTCGACCATTTCTCAGGCTAAGTTTTCAGAAGAAACCGTGGTGATTACTAGGCATGCTCTTTTATCTTTTTTTTTTTCTGTAAATGATAGAGAATGGATGCTATGGGTTAGCTGATGGGTGCTTCTTGTTTGGAAAGGCACACTCGCCTGAGGAAATCTCCTTAATTGCCCCTCTAGCATACCCCTTTATTGCTAAGTTGGATGCTCCAATAAGGGCAGGTCTACAATCACATTTACATCTACTCCCCTTATTGGGGGTGCTTCCTTCCTTTCTAAAGGGTCATAGGTTGTTTCTTCTGTTATTTATTTCTCAAGTTTCCCCTATTCATCTAACATCTATGAGGATCTCGTTTAGTTATCCATAGGCGATCAATTATTGTATTTCTTCTTTCATCTAAAAATATTTTGTTGTGATGTGCCCCCAATCTTAGTAGATCTCAGAGTATTTTGAGCTTCTCCTAAGTGGAATCAAGTCTCGGAGTATTTCTTTGTGTCTTAGTCTAGTAGACAATATACTTTGGGGTTGTTTTGAGCTTATTATACTTATTGAAGTGAGAGATAAAGTAGTCCATTCGCTCTACCTGGCGGTCTTGAGGATGACTAATTTCTCATGGCCTAGAGGGCCTTTACGCTGATATAGAGGCATATAGTGTGTTCCCCCGATGTGGTAGTTAGAAACATATTACCACTTCCTTTCCCTGTGGCGTTTCCCAAAGGGCCTTGTTTCTTTCCTACTTCTTCAGATCACAATTCTCCTTAATATCTATAAATTTAATGGCCCTCTGGTACGCTTCATGATAGATCTGGAGGTCACTCTTGATAAACCTTTGGAATGGCTTTTCTTCTTTTAAATTTTTCAAAAATATTTCTAGAGTCATGCCCTCTCTATATTGGCTGCTCTATAGAACTTTATCATTAAATAGATACACATAGCTTTCCAAACTCTCTTGGTTCCCTTGGATTACACAACTCAAATTTGTGAACCCTTTCAAATGTTACTTGCATATTTGAACTAGGATAGAAAGTCTTTTTAGAATTGAACGCAAAAGGACAATTTTTAGCTTACGGCTCGTGTATCATGCTTTCGTCGCTCCCTTACAATGTGCAGAAAAAGGTAGTGTATTGCTTATGGGAGGGTCATTTTATATTCCGATGGTCTTCATACAGATCCAAGTGTTCTAATGGGTCTAGGGATGGCAAGCATATTCGAATCTGAATATTTGAAAAAAAATAAAAATAAGGATTTTTTATGAATCCGAATATTTGAGAATCAATATTGATAATAACCATATCCAAATCTACTTATTTCTTAAAAATTCAAATTTATAAAATTTAATGCAGATCTGGATCTGAATCCACACGGATGCGAATCCATATATTTTTATCCCTAACCGGGTCAGTCCTCTTGTCATAGTGGGAATCTGCAACATGGTGAAATTCCTAAGAAATATAGCTTGTGAGATATAGCATGGGAACGAGTTAGCAAGCTCAAGAAAGTGTTTTTTCTTGGCAGCCTCCTTTCCCTTTTTCTGTTTCTTAAGCTCCCATTGTAGCTGGATGATAGCTTGTGGTAAGTCTTGCTTCCAGAGCTGGTCATTTGCATGTGCTTCCTCTTCTCCTATCCTTTCATTTAACTTTTCTCTCAAATATGTATAAGTTTCCCTTCTTGGGTTCCTGTCCCATCCACCTCTAGAATGACTTGTAGCTAAAGAGCTAATTCCACCATCATCAAGCACTTTGACATCATCATTAGGGTTCGTGGCTTCCGCATTGAGTTTATCAAGGGGAATCTCACTATGAATAGATCCGATCGCCTGACAGCTGGTCGTTCCCTCAGGGTGTGGCCTGTTAGGGCTGATGACCAGGTATGTATGCACCTGGTAGACGTTCTAATGTAAAATATCATTCCCTCTCATTCCTTCTAGGTTATGGATTTTTTTCTGGAGTAATGATACACTCACACACACTTTTATTTAAAATTTTACAAATTCTCTCACTATAACTACAGTGATTTACTGCAGATCACTGAAGTTACAGTGAGAGAGTTTATAAAATTTTGAGTAAAAGTATGTGTGGTGTATCATTTTTGTTTTTTCTGACGATATTTGGCCTTGCATTTCCTATTCTCTTGGGGTTTTTAGTCAACTATTGTTTGTTATTGTGTTTCCTGAGGTTCAAGTTGAACCTTTTTTCCATTATTTTTAGTGTGTTGCTCTACGTGGTAGATACCACTGATTCCATGCAGAACGATTTTTCTCCTAGAAAGCAATATCCTTTCTTTGCTTAGAGCTTTTCAGAGTCAAGCTTTTTGCTTGCTCCCCACAAGGGCACCAACTGTTGTTACCTGATTCTGGTTGATAGTCTGTCCTAAAGGAACCAAACTACAACAATGTATGTATACCCTTCCTCAGAGAAAACATATTAGAGGCGGCATCGGAGGGGTGTTCGACGATAATATTTAGACAGTCAAGTTAATGTTTGTACGATTTTAAGATAAATGACATTTCTACGATGAAAATCGTTAATTGCCATGGATTCCCTATATGTAAGTTTTTTAGATATTGAGAACTAGATGCCCTTCATTTGTATTTCAAAAATGATACACTCACACACACTTTTCCCTAAATTTTTACAAACTCTCTCACTGTAGCTACATTGATTTACTGTGGATCACTATATCTACAGTAAGGGAGTTTGTAAAAATTTCGGGAAAAGTGTGTGTAAATGTATCACTGCTTTTGCATTTATTTTTTAGAGAGAGTTTGTCAGGGTTTTATTACCTTGCTTTGACTTATCCTTTTATAATAGAGTGCTCTGAGGGTGTCTTGGATCCAATCAGACAACTAGCCTTTTATAATTGGGCATTTCCTCCTCATATAGGGGTATTTTGGGGATTTCACGAGACTCTCATAGGAGTGGTGTTTCTTGGTGCTCCAGCATTGGGCCATGTACTGGTCCTTACGTAGCTCCAAGCATTTTAGATTATGGACATTGATGTTTTCTACGTGGCATCCTCTTATTGGAGATATTGGGGCAACAATATGTCAGGGAAGCTATAGGAAGATTGCCTGACATTTCATTTTGCAGCCCGACGGTGGTCCCTACGTGATGTCATTCTCATCATTGGATGAACTTAAATAGGGGTTCCTTTAGAGGAAGTGGTATATCATGTGCCGGGTGTATATGCCTTCTCTCTCACAGTAGGCGGGTCCCACACAGCTGTGCGGCCCGCCTGCTGTGAGAGAGAAGGCATATACACCCGATACATAATATAATTTTCGCCTTTAGAGGGGTAGTGACATAAACCAATTGTTAGAGTTGCTTTCTATGTCTCAGACAACTATTGGAGCTTCTTTGACTTCTATGACATCATCCCACAAATATAGAAGGATTTGAAAATTGCTACAAATAACCTCTATATATTGGGTTTGAGACTGGTTCCTTTTCAGACGGTCGATTCTTAGGAGAGAATTTTGGGGAGCTTTGGTCTTACTCTTAGGATGCACTCATTCTCCCATTTTGAGGAGTATTCCTACCTAAGGTAACACATGTTGAATCCTTATTAGATCCCAAAATTACCCAATATAAAAGTCAAAATATTTTCTGTAAGTTTTTGATCTTCTGGCTCATCATGGAATAAATTACTATGAAAATTTAAATTCTTTGGGGAAAAAAAAAAACAATCACAAACCACTAGAAATAGAAAAACAAAATGGAAAAAAAATAATCCAACCATGGAGAAATTGGAATAATGAATAATCAGAGATCAAGAAACATGTTCTTCTAAACTAATGTTACAAAAGAATAATCATAGATTTTAAAAAAATAAAAATAAAATTTGAACAATTCAAGAACGGTAAGGTATATACTCATATTGCTCAATTGTAGGCACTGTTCTTGTGACTGAAGCTGTAGGTGCCCTGATATGCCCGACCATTGAAACCTGTAAAGCCTCTTCTTCATAAGCTCTCCTCTCCAACTCCTCCATTCTTGCCTTTTTCTTTACCTTAACAAACATTGCCACTAACAGCAAACCTAAAAGAAATGCACCCACAGTACCCCCCACCGTCGTGCCGACCGCCATTTTCCATCGGCTAATCTTCTTCCTAACTTGTTCAGAACCTTCTGCTGGTGGTGATATGGTGACCAAACCAAAATGACCATGCTTTTTTGCCACACAAACAAAGGGTGACACTTGATTTGTTAGTGTCACTTTTCCATCCCCTTGAAAATTAGCACACAATGGCTTAAAACCTGAAATGTTGGTGAATCTTATAGTGTTGCTGAAGTCTATGGTGATTGCTTTTTCTTTGGCAAGAATTTGAAGCTCAAATCGGTTATCGAAATTGACATCAGTGCCAGAATTATAAGCTAAAAGGCCTAAAATAGGGGACACAAGTTGGTAACCAGATAGATCATAATTAGCATAGTATATAGAAGACCAATTGTAGCCAAGATTTTGCCTCACTACAACGACTCTCTCGACACATGGCTGCACAATTACGCCAATACCCAGATGAAATTCTTTCACTCTAGCGCCGTATCTCCGAAGGCTGCCGCATCTGAACCTCACTGTATCAACTTTGATGCCGGAGAGATTTACTGGTAAATGCACACCGTATAATGTTCCTGTCGTTATAATGTGATTGTCAAAGGACTTGAATGAGTAGTCTCTGATGAGGAGATCAAGAAGACGAGCTGATTTGATTCCTTGAGCTTCTGACAATGAAGCCAATGAAAGAAATGTCAATGTGAGAGATAAAAGAGAACCCATATGAGCACTAATGTATTAAAGAAGAGCTAGCTTGATTTACATGAACAAGTACTTCTGCATCAGTTGCTTTAGATGTAACATGAATATGGAGTTGAAAAGAGGAAAGTTTGCATTGTTGGGGTGATTTATAGTTGTTCAGAGAAGCTTTGGATTGAAGAGAAAGTAGAGAAAGGAAAAGGAACAGTTCGTTAATTATCTTTTGTCAATTATATCCGTCTTGGATAGAATATATGTCTGGTGGCAGTGACAGTCGGTTTTGACGCAAAAGATATACTTCGTCAGGATTCATGTAGCAGCCGTGTCCAAGCAAATAGTTAGATATTTTCAGTTTGGCGGCTCAATATTTTCAATTCTGAAGTTTTGATCCTTCAGGATTTTGTTCTTAATTTTCGAACCTCAACATTTATACTAATACCCCTCACAAGTATACCATTTGTAATGGCTTTCCAAACCCCTAATAGTTTTGTTTCTGATATAGGTCCAAGTCCAGCCTAAAAACCTCCAATTAATTGAAACCTCAATATTTATAAAGACATCACTAACACCCCTCCCATGTGATACGAGAGATTACACCCTCAATATATCAAAATATTGATAGAGCTGATGCACCTTAGTTTTTCCCTTCTAGTGGATTTGCAGTTTTTAGAGTTGGTTAATGCTACCAGAGCCTGCCATATTGGTTATTTACATAGATACATAACTGAGTCATCGAAGTAACATGGTACTTCCGAAATTTTTCCCGAGTCAATAGCCAGAAAATTAGATGCCCCAATTATGGATCTATGAAAATGTTATCTACCCAGATCATAAAATAAAAAATGACATTGTCAGATGTGGTGCATGACCTTAAACTAATAACACATAAAGCTTTTATAACAGTTGTTTGACAATCTTAAAAGGGAGGAAAATTTGAGGGTTACATGGGGCCATATGAACAAAGGCCGGGGGGAATTATTATGAGAGTACAAATCTTTTGTCTCATCAATTGTGCTCAACCAATCAAATTTGAACAACTAATATCTCTCATTAAATGAGAGAACTCTGACTTTAACACTCCACTAATCAAATTAATGTTCTCTCATTTAATGAGAGATATTAGTTGTCCAAATTTAATTGGTGGAGCACGAAGTGGAGCATAATTGATGGGACAGAAGATTTGGACTCATTATTTGAAGCGTGGGTTTATCATGACACAAGATGTTGAAAGAAAATTAAAAGGAGGTGGCGTGCTTAGTAATGAAATAAAAGTATAGTCTCTCATCCACTTTTGGGTTATAAAGTGCTCTTAATTGTGTTGGTGGCATGTCTCCCACTCCAACAACTTTATGGGTCTCGTGTTAGAATTTGAATCAGGTATTTAGTTTAATTGTGCTAATTTTTTTTTTTTAATTTTCTATAATAATCATATATACATTTTTACTTATTAAAATTTATAAAAAAAAAACGTTATATAAAATTCAATTGAGCATCCAATCTAAATCCATCATGTCAGCTAGCTGTGATGGGTCAACCAATGACCAAGTTAACAAAGCATGGTACTTTTTTTATAGAATCATAATTATGAGGTCAAACTATAGAATTCCTTGATGATTACGGCTGCAAACAGAGGTTTCATCTTCTTAAAACATTCTTGATGTTACATTTGGAGCGTAGAAAAAGGCAAAGAAACAGAAAGTGGTTTCTGAATACACGTTCTGTTGACTAATTTCAACAAATTCTAAGTCTTCCCTTTAATGGGTATCACCGTGTTAAAGTATATACCCTAAAATCAGTTATAAATGTAATGATTTAAAGTATAATATTTGTAATATAGTTTATTATTTATTAATAAGAGGTATTTGTTAACTGCACATTATTACATCCATATTTTATGTGTATGTCCTGAGACATTATGTCAAATGGATATCGTTAATCCAAAAAAATATTTGTGATTATGAGAGTCAACGATATTTATATATATCTCAAATTAAGTTCTTGATAAAATGTGATTGTTATACATGATAATAATATATCATTTGACCAATATTGTTGTGTGTCGCTTAGATTGACATATGATGTTAATAGAATGGATGATGAGTCTCATATCATAAGGACACAAACAATAGATGTTTCATTAGTAGAATGAAATATCGAACACGACCACAGAAGCGTGAGATCACATGGTAATATTATCTAAAGTCATTAATCTTCGTAATAATACATTAGTGTCATCATATCCTCTGATCTGAGATCATATGATAACTTGTGCGATAGTACTCTTGGTTCACTAGTATATCCTCATTCGACTATCCACGTCCTTTGAATAAATACTAGATGGCCTTGAGCGATTGACATACGAAGTCACGTATGCTTCAAGATGAGATCCGATAGCTTTGATAATAAAAGTTAAAGATGTTTCAAGGAAACTCAAAGTTGTGGATATAAGTCTTTGGCCAAAGCAGTCGATATCTTAGAGATATCAAATCCACAAGATAGAGTTTAAAGATATATCGAGTATAAGGATTTGACCTTACTATGATCCCAGACTGATAAGAAACAGAAATATCGGAAGGAATGAGATGACATGTTCGAAGTGTATTCTAATAAGTTCATATGTTTTCCCACTTCATTCATCGATTAGGGCCCATGGCTTGCTGCTAGGTGATTACCCATGGTATGTGGAATATCATAGATATGAAATATTAAAGAGTTAATATTATTCCACTACTACTCTATAATGAACCTAGGACGGTCGCACAATATAGTTCTCGTCTATGTTACAAATTTGAATGTTTATTAAAATTTAATAAATGATTATTTTGGCGTTTCATAATTGGATTAGGATATTCGAGATATTTCAGAAATATTAATTTGATTAATAAATTCGAAATATAAAATTAGATTTAATTATTTAAATAAATATTTGATATTTATATTAAATAAATTAAATATAATTTTAATTAATTGTTAATTAAAATTATGTAAGTTAAAATTATTAATTAATAGTTAATTAATTATTTGGCCAAAATAATATTTAATCTATTGGGCTAAGCACCCAAATTAATTAGAGTCCTAATTAAGATTAAATAGAAAAGTCTTTATTTAATTAGGATTTCTAATTTAATTAAGTATCCTAATTTTATTTTGGAAAGAATTTTTTAGAGATCAAATTTGATTTGGAGAAATATTTGATTGATTTTATTATATTGGGATACAATTGAAACAAATCCCATACCTATATATACATATGCTAACGTTGAAGAAGCAATTGAATTTGTGGTTTTAACATAAGGTAGAAGGTGCTTACGTTGAAAGAAAGCATAAGCATGCGTAGGCTGTAGGCTGTAGGCAAGCATATGTATATATATAAACAACAAACAATTTGATTGTTGTTGGCAAGAATATTAGTGTGTGTATATACACATACACATACGCAAATATATATATATATATATATATATATATATTGTCACGACCTTCTCCCTAGAGCGGGCCCAATACTAGAAATGAGTACGCAGACTTCTTTAGTTCGAGCATTCTATATGTCAAGGGACACCAAACAAATATGCACAATTATCACATCATAAATTACAAATCCATGAATTATACATAATTTTTTATGGTTTGCAACACAAGACTTAAAAATATGCAAATGATGACTCAAATGTGTGGACCAACCCGAAAACAAATAAATGTGGCACGTGGATCAAAATCTGGTACTGCTACTGCTGTGCTGGCGGACTGATGAGTGGTATTTATATCACTATTTCCCACTCATTTAATCTAATATTTTGTATAGTTTCTTGAGTTTTGTGAATGTTTTGATGTGTTTTGTGTTATTTTGTAGATAAATAAAGTTTCAGGACATTCTGGAGGTGATTTGGAATAAAACAGTGAAAATTGACGAAAAAGGGCATTTTGGTAATTTCCAGCGTCGCGCCGCCCAGACCTTCCGCGTCGCGACGCCCAGAGTGCGCCGAATCTGCTAACGTGCGCCGGGTCAACATGTCAGAATTTGAGAAGTTTGACTTTGCTAAAATGCACCGTGCCACGTGTCACCATCACATCGAATCTGCTAACGTACGCCGTGCCACGTGTCAACATCATATGCTGCCGACACTCAGACTTGACACGTGTCGCCTCGTCATCAGCCACATCAGCGGTCAAAGAGTCAACTTTGCCATGTGTCATGCCACGTCATCAGCCACGTCAGCGGGTCAACTAAGTCAACATGCCACGTCAGCATCAGCCAATCACAGCGTGACACGTGTCGCCACGTGTCGCAATCCTATTGTGCCGACAATTACAACACGCGTCTTTGCCACGTCAGCGCCACGTCATCTCCACGTCAGCATGACGTCATCAATGACGTCATCACAAAATATTGAGTCTTAGCCGCCTTGCCACGTGTGTCGCGTGAACAGTCAGCCGCCATGCCACTGTCGCCTTCTCAGCGTGCCACGTCTTACTATTCCAGCGTCGCGACGCTGACCTGACGTCGCGACGCTGAAGACAAAATTTTCTATAAATACTGCGCGAATTTCATAATTCCGTGTGCCTTTCTCTCTCTCATCTCTTTGATGAAGAGAGAGTTTCTCTCTCTAAAAATATTTTAATTTTAATTTTTTATTTTTTAGTTTGTAATTTATTTTAATTACCATTTGTAATAATAGTAATTTAGTTTTTACTTTTTACTTTTTACAGTTTTTACTATTCATGAGAAAGTAATTTCCCAGCTAGGGTGAAAGGTAATTCTTTTACTGTTACTATTTAGATTAATCTCCCTTAAAAATAATATATTTACTAATTAAAATACTGATTAATAAAGGATACCGCTATATTGGTCGGTTGGCAATTTATTTTAATCTGGTTTAAACCTGACTTAAAAGGATACCGCTATATTGGTCGGTTGGTAAATTTATTTTGGTACCGCCTTTATGGCTGGATTATGGACAAAATTACCGCCTATATGGCTGGTTGAACTTAATTTGACTTAATCAGGATACCGCCAGATTGGTCGGTTGGTTAATAAATCACAAGTTTATAATTTATTTTATGGGAGATATCTAAATTAGTAGTAGTAAAAGTAATTCCTTTTACCTTAGCATTTTATTTTATTGTAATTTACTTTTCAGTATTTACTTTACCACATTTTTACTTTATGTCTTTTATTTTTCAGTTATTAGTCCTAGTTATGTGTTGTAACTAAATAGTTATCTGGGGTTGTGATGAATTTCACTATCACCGGTTTATAAGGGTTAGATTATAGTTTGGGTATTATAAAGATTTATTTATTGAGTTTTAATCTTAATGCTTTTTATTAATTGGCCATTAATAAAATTGATTAGGTAAACTTAAAATGAACTAGACATAGGGATTTTAAGTTTAAGACCTTAGACTCAATAGCCCACGATCTTCGTTGAGGATAGATAACCCTTTTAATAGATTTCCTTACAGGATAGGAATATACTTCGGGTCAGGGGGGTAGCCATAATTGGAACTTAATCTTAATGAATCCAGATAATGTGGTTGACATATGAATATGGTTCAATGGGTTATACTGGGTATTTGTGTCTGACCATCGACAGATGCTTTCGCATAATTTCGTGTTCCAGGTTAATAAATCATTGTATTACCTAACTATAAAATAATCACTTCATCATTAAAATGATATTGGAATAAATCACAACCCTAGATCTTTGTGTCTTTTGTTATTTTCCTTAGTATTTTCTTTTGTCTTTTTATTTATTTATTTATTTAGCAAAGTCTTTCAACCAAACAAACAAACAATCTCTCTCTTCTCCATTTAATTAGATATTTGTAAATAAATAGATTCAACAATTAATAACAACAGTAGGAATTAAGTCCTCGTGGGATCGATATTTTTATACTACTTGAACGATACGTGCGCTTGCGTTATACGTGTGTGTTTACGCCGGTCACGGACTACCTGAAATATTTGGGAAAATAGGAGTGAACTTAAAGAGCTCAGTAAGTAAAGCCCTCATACTCTCAACATAGCATACTCTCAAAATGACCTTATCAACAAAATAGGATTATGTGTGTGTGTGTGTGTTGAAACCAATGGGAGAGTCATTCTCATACTCCTAAGGTTTCTCACTATATCATCTCGCAAAATATTTGTGAGTGGGTTAAAACCATGGGAGAGTCCCTCTCTTACCCCCAAGTTTTTCACCATATTATCTCGCAAATCGCAAAATATCTCATCACATCTTATCTCATCTTCGGCCACTGTTATACAAAACCTCACAACATAACATACAATAACATGCATCATCCAATACAATCACATCTCACATCCAATCCATCAATCTCATCTCAACAATCATGAATTCATATTTCTCATGCTTCCAATAACTCAATATAATATCTCCACAATTTTATATATATATACATATAATTATAATTATACCAATATATATATATATAGACTTTCATAACAACCATCAATCAACAAACAATTATGTTAAGGGAATCACCGTGCATTGTTTTTACCTCTATCCACGTAAAAGTCCTTAATATGTCTATATGCTCGCTAAGAATTTGAAAAATATAAAATTACGATCAGATCCCTCAATTTATCAAAAATTACGATTTTACTCCTAAACTTTCTAAATTTTCATTTCAGCCCACAAAACTTTTCTAATATGTCGATATAATCCTAAAATTCTTAAATATTACTATTTAACCCCCCTGAAAACCAGAATTTAAAGAATTACCCTCCTGATCATGCAAATATACAATTAAGTCCAAAACTTTTAAATTCTATCATTTACACCCCTAAAACGGTAATAATCACGTACCAAGCTCCAACGACCTCCAAATCCCACAACTAATGAGCCGCTGGTCAAAAAACGTCTCAAGGATTACGATGATGGTGGTGGTATGGGCTGAAACACGACGGTTACCGACGATCGATTAAACACCGATAACTACCATATTTTGCTCATTTCTCAACAACCAAAGGTCCGATTTGGGCAAACGAAGTGTCCAACTCGCGTATCTCGATGAGGGGAATATTCTGGTCTTGGAGGTGTCGTTCACGCATGGTGACACATGGAGCGCATGGCAATGGCAGCAAACAGCGCGTGGGGAGCGCGTGACAGCGCGTGCGGAGGACTCAGGCTGTCGGACTAGCAGCGTTGGATTCATCTCGTTGATAGGATTCTCCAGATATGGTCATTTGTTGGAAACGGAGATCGGACGACGTCAAAAAGTTCATTTTTCTCTCTGTCCACACACTTTCTCTCTCTTCTGGATATTCTCATCTCCAAGTCTCAGTTTTTGTCTCTAAAATTTCATAAAATTTGCTCCCAACACTCCCTGGAATTTCCTCAACACTATTTCTTTGGTTTGTAAAATTGATTCGCCTTATTTATCTCTCCATCCAATCTCTCAAAAATGCCCTCACCTCATCTTCTTCTTCATTCAAAAGCAATCTCTACTTGACTTCATCCTCTGGCAGCTCTTGATATGTTATGAGATCTGGTTTCATAGAAAAAGCAGGGGACACCATGCATCCTCCTCCTCCTCATCCTCCATGTTCAAACAACGATTTGATTTTGTTCGAGTCAAACTCGTTTTGCGAATAAACACTCAAAGTACGAATTCTTGAATTAAATTAAACTACAAAATTAAATCCAATTCAATTTGTATTTAATACTAATTCACTATTTAATTCCAAATTAAATATTACACTTTATTAACGAACCTTTACGATTTAAATTTGAAATTCAATCGTTACGGGTCTCAAAGCCCGATTAACATCCAATGTTTATTTAATTAAAGTCCAATGGGCTTTTAATTAATTTCTTAAGGCGTGGACTTTTGGTCAACTTGGGTCAAACCGATAACCAAAGTCCAATCCGGGATTTACCCCATAAGTCCAGAAATCAATTTTGGCCCAATTAAATAATTAAGGTCCATTAAGTCATAATTGGACTTTATGGATGCGATTTTGGGCCCAATTGGATCCAACCAATTTTGCTTAAACCGATCTTTGTACAACAAAGCCCAAAAGCCCAATTACAACCTATAAGGCCCAAATCCAATTTTAAGCCCAATTAATTAACTTATAAAATTCCAAATTCTATAATTAATTAACCTAAGTGTAATACACAATTAATTACCCAATTAACATTTCTAAAACATCAATTAGCCTAATTAATCATGCACTTTGATATCAAATAGTGTCCAACACAATTCAATCAAAATCAAACCCAATTTACATGCTTAAAGTCTCGGTAATTAGGGGTTTTTCCAATCCGATTCGGTTTCAATCCAATTGAATCCACAATCATCATTTCCCAAATTAATTCAACTCATCCAATGAATCAAAAACAAAAAATCACAATGAATTTCAGGTTACATTGAATTCGGCCAAGCCTACTTTTAAAGGGAAAATTATTCCAAATCAAAATTCAATCCAATTGAACTTCAAAACAACATTACCCTATTGTTTTAAGTCATCCAATGATCAAAAAACAAAATTATGCCAAGACAAATTTAGGGTTCTAAATTCGGCCAAGCCTCCATTTTTGGGGAAAATTTGATCCAACCAAATTTCTTGAAATTGATCATGCACAACATCAATTCAACCTCATTCAAGCATACTTAATTAAACAATTCAACCAATTCATGCTCAAATCGAGTTTACCCAATTTTAACCCTAAAATTTTCATGCTTGATCAAAGCTCAAGATACCATTGTTTGTTTCTAGATTAGGTCCCAAGATCATGAAATCAAGCAGTGAAACAAGTGAATACACATCAAAGGAGGTGCGGAATATACTCACATTGACCGGATCTTGCGATGCGATGAAGAACACTTCATTTTCCTCCATGGTGAAGCTCGGCAGTGAGCTTAATGGGCAGTGGGCTGCTCGGTTTGGGCTGTGAAACTCCTCCAAGAATTCGGCCATTGATGACTCCATGGAAGCTCCAAGCTTCAAGCTTCAAAAACGGATTCCAAGCTCAAAGGTTCACTGCCCTATCACCTTTGTATTGACCCAAGTGTGTGCTAGCACCTTTGTTTTGCCACAAAACACTCTCACAAGCTTCTCTTTCTCATTCGGTCGAACCAGAAAAATGGAGAAGAGAGAATCGGCTCCAAGCCGTGAGAGAAGAGAGGGAAAAGAAGAAAACTGTGTGGGAGAGAGAATAAAGAAAAGAAAATGTTTTGTATATATATTTTATTTTCCAAAAATAAATCAAATACCAAAACCTTTTTCATTTACCAAAAAAGTCAAAAGCAAAAAAGCAATTAATGCTTTTTCAATCAACTCACATCAATCACTCAAATCAAGTGACAACTTGTCACATCACTCAAAGTGACATTTCATTTGACGCTTGATGTGACTAACGATTTGACGCATGATTTGACTTGCGTGCCGCATTCGAATTCGAAATGCGAATGCGCTCGCAAATAATCCCGGGCTCGGGTTCGCTAATTCCAAATTAATGAATTTTCCATTGCGACGTAATTAAACGATTACGCCTAGCGAAATCACTATTCACGTCGCTAACGAATTAATTCTAAATTAATTCGTTCGCCCGAATTAAAATCCAATTTCAATTCCGCGTCGAAATCCAATTTCGTATAATATATCGAATATATTATTTTATCGATTAATTCCAAATTAATCGTTCTCTCTTTTTAATTAATATTTTATCCCAGATAAAATATCTCCGTAATTAATCCCAGATTAATTTTCTCTCTCATCTAATTAATCCTAGATTAATTAAAGTGCGAGTCAAACGTCATCGGTGAATCTTCGGGAAGCGACCCATGAGATCCCGGATATGTTGGCAGTAAATTCGGTCGTCGGACTATCCGAACACGTAAGTACCTCGTACTACGTTTATACCGATTTACAAGACAAGGATGGCTTCTAGCAAAACGCCATGCCTACCCAATTCTGCAGAAATATCATTATAGGAATATATGATCTATATCAAGCGTAGTATATCGTAGTATTGTGTATGTCGATCTAGTATCGGATGTTCACGTGCTAGGCCTGGGGCTGGAATTGTGTCTGCCCCGTACGAAGCACAAATCGGATGTCTGGCAACTAGTCTCTTTAATCGGATATACATGACCTAGCCATAATATCCCGATAGCTCGAGCATTTAAGAAAACGAGTTATGTATCCTATGTGACCATCATCTCCATATGACTGGAGTGATACTTCCATCTTAACATCACACCCAATACACTACGATTCTCAATATACCCAGCATTGGCGTACACAGAACCGGTTAAAGCCCTGGACGACCTCAACCAAAGTATATTGACTGTCGCAAGTCTTAGCGGTGCAAGTCTCAGGTTAAGACCAAATACACCTACCCTGATTGCAGACTCCCATAGACACATAGTCATACTACCAATGGGATTCTGTGGGGGTCTATCCAGAGCGAAGCTGTTTCCCGTACCATCGGTAAAACACAACCTCCTATTACACTTGCATGAGTATCCTATACCCAAATATATGAGAACTATGCCGTTGTGCCCTCACAAACACGCACAAGTGTAATACTAGTCTTTTACGTATTTATCGATGTCCAATCTCGATAATACTCTGACTGTAGATATTTAATGATTTATCATTCGTGGACTGATATTGTCTCATATCATTCTCCGTCCAGGAACAAATCACATGGACCTCCTATCATTTATACATCTAGGTGATCTAATCACAAATGATAAGAGTGCAATCTCCTTTGTCACATAGTTAATTTGTACAACAACACCATGATCTGTACAAATAGTGACGCTATGGGTCATAATTGTCCAACAAGTACAATACAGGAAATGAAGTCGTCAACCACCGGAATGGTTCTATCTCGAATGGGAATTGGTGGTGCAACTTCCAAAGGTTCAGGTTCCATGTTGATTAGTGCTTCTTGGCCCTCTCGCCCTTCCCTTCTCAACTGTCTGATGGTTATTTCACTTTCTGGGTCAAGTAGACGGATTTCAAAGCTTCTTGTTCGTCCCATGTAGTGTCTAAGAACCTGAAATATAAGAAAACAGAAATAATAAGTAAAAAGAAATTAGATACAAGTAAAGGTATCTAACCTCAAAACAATAGTGAAAGATAAATAAGTCCCCGGCAACGGCACCAAAAACTTAACCAGTGCGTAATCACACACATATAACACAAATGCACATATCGTTCAAGTAGTATAAAAATTATCGATCCCACGAGGACTTAAAACCTAAGCTATTAATTTATGAAGCCAACTGTTTACGAGTATCTAATGGATTGATTGTTTGATTGAGTGTGACTTTAAAATTAAAACAATTAAGAGAAATAGCGCGAAAGTAGATTGAGGAAAAAAAGTAGATTGAGAAAAATTCAATATTAATAAACTATCCAGGGTTGTGAATCATTCCAATATCTTTTTAAAGATGAAGTGGTTATTTTACGTTTGTGTAATATATTAGTTTACTAACTGGGAACACTAAATTCTGCAAAAGCCTCTGTCGATGGTCGGATGCAAATACCCAGTGTAACCCAATTAATCATATGTCTATGTCAACCAATTTACCTGAATTCATTAAGATTAAGTTCCATTTATGGCTACCCCCGCCCGACAGGTATATGTCTATCCTGTAAGGAAATATATTAAATGGTTATATATCCTCAAGGAAGATCGTGGGCTATTAAGTCTAAGGCTGAAACCTAAAATTCATTTGTCAAGTTTATTTTAAGTTTACCAGATCAATCTTATTAATTGCCAGTTAACAAGAAGCATTAAGCTTAAGACTTAATAAGTATACCTTTATTACCCAAACTATAAAATAACCCCTTATAAACCGGTGATATTGGAATTCATCACAACCCCAGATAACAGGTTTAGCTACGACACATATTTACGTCTAGTAAAAACTTAAATAAAATAAAAGACATAAAATAAAGGCGGAAAAGTAAATGCTGAAAAGTAAATGCTGGAAATTAAAAATGTAAAAATAGAATAAAAGAAAATGTTGGGGTTAAAGGATTCACTTTTATCACTACTAATTTAAATATCTCCCTTAATATAATATATTAATTTTGCGTGATATTACAAACCAGCCATATAGGCGGTATCCTGATTAAGTCAAATTAATAATTAATTACCAACCGACCAACCAGACGGTATCCTCATTAAGTCAGGTTAAAACCAATTTCAATAATTACCAACCGACCATAAGACGGTATCCTCATTAAGTCAAGTTTTAAATAGTTTATATATTATAATTAAGGGAGATTAATCTAAATATTACTAATAAAAGCTTTACCTTTAACCCCAGCAAGGGGGAGTTACCTCATCATTACTTAAAAGTAAAAACTGAAAAGTAAAGAAAGTAAAAGTACTATTGCGTAAAAGTAAATTGCAGAAAGTAAAGACTGAAAAGTAAAGAAAAGAAAGTGCAAATGTGAAAATTAATTACTGAAAGCTGTAAATAAACAAACAAGATACAACCTTCTTAGTATTCTTAAGGAATTACATAGAAGAAAGTATGAAATTTACAAATGAAATGGCTTGGTATTTATAGGCAAAATTTTGCCTCCACCAATTTCTCCATAAATTTCTCCACCAAACATGCCACCAAACATGCCACCAAATCCTCCATCAAAAATGCAAGCATGTTTGGTGGAAGTTTGACAATTTTCATTATTTATTATTATTTTTTGTTTTGAAAATGACTTTAATAATTACACATAACACACATATGGATGTTTCATCCATTTCGGTCATGAAATCTTCCGAATTCAAAATTATTATGAACGTCAAAGTTGTAGATCTTTGAGTCTTCTTTAATCAAGAACTTGAATCACCTTAATCTGATATCGGAGTAGACAGCTATGGCCAAAATATGAAAATTGTGCAAAGTTAGAATTTCCGAAATTGTACTTCGTTAGAACGCCATTTCAAATTCCAATCTTCAAAATCAAAATGTCAAGTCTAGTTTTTGCCCTTGTTCATATTTCATCCTAAATGATTCCATTGAGTCCCAATTTTATTTTATCTGCAAAATAAACTAAAACACATCAAAACATTCATCAAACCCGAAAAACTAAACAAAATATTAGGTAAAAGGGGCGGTAAGTATTGTTATATTTTCCGCTCATCACCGGCTTCGTCGCATGGATCGCCATAATCGGCACAGGAGGGAGAAACAGTCGCGGAAGTGGGTTTCATGGTTTTGGCTCATCGGTTCGATTCACGACCGAGCCACCCGCAAAATCGAAGCGCTCGACGAATACTACGAGATGGGGGTGACAGTTTCTCCGATATGTGCCCGAAATCACGCGAAACGAGGAGGGAAGCCGTGTATGAACACTAAACTCAACGTGAATAGTAGCTTCGATAAGAATTTCATCGATTCCAGCGCATTCGTGGGATTTTTTGGAGTCCGTTTATGGCCTCGAAATCTTGGTAAAAGCTCTTGGTAAAAAGTCGCTAATTTCAAGTTTTCCGCTAAATATTTGGATATTTCCAATAGCTTTGTAGAGTAGCGTAGTGTTATAAATTGAGTTGTTGAGATTTAGTATGTTGAATATGTACTTGTCGTAGAATCCGAGTGAGAACATATTAGATTAGATCGATCCAGTAGATAAAGCGGGTTTCCGGTGAAACCGGGTTTCTCGCTCGACTGAGCGTTGATGACCGTAACTTTGGATACGACATAAATATGTTATTTCCAGAGTAATTGAGTAATTCCGGATAAGTTTGGAAGGTTCAGGATCCTTCCGTATCATTTGCGGAAACTTTTTCGCAAAATGTTTTCCACAAACGCATAAAATGAGAATTTAAGCCATCTAGCTAGTTTAGAATAGTATAGAAAGATATATTAGAGTAATTAAGCTTAAACCATAGAATCGGAGAGGATTCATGTATTTCGGGAAGGTTCAGAAGTTTATTATAGATGAGTAGAAAGTTCACAAATAGCAGTTCTGACCATGTTTTGTTATTTATTTTGACAGATCGGACCAGGATTATAAGTGTCCGCCAAGCCAGGTAAGTAATCCATACGATGAATATTTGTGACATGTGTTTTGTTTGAATTTAGATAATAAAGAAACTTTATAAGTATATGTATAACCATAAAACAGAATGTGTATATATATATATAAATGCAAGTAAGATACTAGCAAGCCTGAGATTGAAAGTATAAGGATGATAAAGTATATGTATACGTGATATGTGAGAAAATACATATGAGTATAATATAAGGATACTTAGAATTCGGGGTTGTAGAAACTACACCCTAGGGAATGGGATTAAAGTTTAAAGAATGATAAATTATAAGGAATTAACTATATATGTACAAATGCATGTAGAAGAATACAAAAACAAGATCACGAGTACATACATAGATAAGTATAAGCATGTATGAGTAAATAGGCACTTAAGTAGGCAGAAACAAAGTATGTATGTATAAGCAAGAGGGGTGTGTATTGAAGTGCAAAAATTATGTAAGTTGCATGGAGAAATAAGTAAGCATGTATATAATATGTATGTATATTGTATACAAGTATTTTGATGCATGTTTAAGTGAGCATAGAGTATGTGTGTATATGAATATATGTAAATGAGATGTTGAGCATCAGACTTGAGCATGAGAAAGTATGTATGTGATGGACATACTTTTCTCTAACTTATTTCTTTTTATAACAATTTTAGTATCAGACTTATTATTTTCTGCAATTAAGGCGTTAGCCATGTTTGTTTTTATATCATATATGATTTAGCATGTTTTGAGAAATATTTTAGAAAAGAGATGTTTTCAGTTTGAGCTTTATGTTTTTCCGGGGCATGAGGGAAAAACTCACACCAGTATGTAACTTGATACATTTGGAATTGACGGATACAGAGACATGTGCACATGTAGAGGACTAGGGGGACAGCGATACGTAACGCCCCTAGATCCTAGTTTCAGAGCCATGATGACGGCATAGGTTCGTGTACCTGGACTCTAGTTCAGAGCTTGGGTAGTAGCATAGGTTCGTACCCTCAGTTCTAGTTTTTGGCTTGGGGGACGGCGATACGTAACGCCCCAAGACCACCAGTTTCAGGGACAGTAGTGGCATGTTTTGGGGGACGGCAATACGTAACACCCCAAAGTCATGGATTTGCACTGCTAGCTCCAGTTAGGCGTATGGGGGGACGACGATATGTAACGCCCTCATACGTCAATGTTTTCAGATACAGACCAGTTTATAGATATCAGATTTCCAGAAAACAAATTACCAGATCAGAATTTCAAAAAAAAGAGTTGTTATGAATAGAACTTTTAGAAAGAAATGATTTTCTTACACGAGAATACAGTTTTGAGAATGAGATTACAGATATCAGATACATTTTCTATGTAAACTTTCAAACCCAGTTTTATAATCATTTTTCAGACAAGATTTATAGAACGTCAGTTTTCAAGTATGTTTACAGAGATTTGGTTTTTAGAAACGTTTTCCAATTCAGTTTGGAATTCAGTTTTCAGAATGAACTTCCCGATTTCAGTTTTCAATTCTAGTTTGAGATTCAGATTGTGACAAGCATAGATAGAAATAGTTTCCTAGTTTGAGATACATATTCAAGATGTTGCATGAGAATTTATTTATAGCATATACAAATGGTTAAAAGAATTATGTTACATAATGAATTTTGATTATGCTATATATGTATTATGTGATTATGATGCATGAGTTAAGACACAGAGTAAGTAATATAGGAAGAATATATATGGTTTTGCATGTATGATGAAATGCGAATGTACAATGTGTGCGATGTTCATTGGTAAAAGGTAAATGAGGGTAAAAAGTTTGACTGTGTTTTTGTGTCATGATTAGTTTATAAATAATTGTATAATGAAGATGTAGAGTGTGAACGAATGGTAAAAGGTAAGTTATGCATAGATATGATCAGGGAAAGGTGTTTTAAAGAAAGTTTTCAATGAAAGTAAAAACGTATGTACGTATTTATAGCTTATAAGGATGACAAGTCAACCAAGAATTATATTATAGAATGGAATGATTAATTCTGAATTATACATGTCAGATAAATGATTAAGATATAAAACTTGGTAAGTGTTATTTTTAGAACTTGAATATAAGATGATAGACTAGACAGTGGTAAGAATAAATACACGGTAAGTTAAGGTAAAAGCTAAGGAAGTTAGAAAATTTTAGAACTAAAATAATTAATCAAGGGTAAAGCAAAGATAATAAATAAAACAGAATTGGCTATTCAGAAAATAGTTTCCTAGGTACGGGGTTAGCACGCCAGGTACGGCATGTGGACTATTCAGACATTTGTGGCTCTCTAGATACGGAGACGTCACTGCGACACCCTAGGTACGGGGTTAGCATTCAGACCACAGCGACGCCCTAGGTACGGGGTTAGCACGCCAGGTACGGCATGTGGACTATTCAGACATTTATGGCTCTCTAGGTACGGAGACGTCACCGCGACACCCTAGGTACGGGGTTAGCACTCAGACATTTGTGCACTCTAGGTACGGAGGCGTCACTGCGACACCCTAGGTACGGGGTTAGCATTCAGACCACAGCGACGCCCTAGGTACGGGGTTAGCACGCCAGGTACGGCATGTGGACTATTCAGACATTTGTGGCTCTCTAGGTACGGAGACGTCACTGCGACACCCTAGGTACGGGGTTAGCATCCAGACAACCAACATCATCATTGCGGCACTCTAGGTACGGAGACGCAACCGCGACGCCCTAGGTACGGGGTTAGCATTATCAACTCAGCACAGCAGGCAGACCAGGTGACAGCTGGCGAGCCAGGTAAGTAAAAATGCATTGCACGTACTTTGATAGGATTGTCATTGTCACACACTGCACAAGTCCCATCAAAGTGGGTGCGACTGTAGGCATTGCATTTTTGCATATCAGCCCGATGATGAGTCTCGTATGGAGACACTACCTCTTTAGTTGTGAAAGCCGCGGGAAACGGACGTTGGAAGGGTAAAGTTGGAAAATGGAATTTTTGTCAGATTTAACTCGCTTGTTTCGCTTCGGGTTCGCTTGTTGAAACTCTGTTTTAAAACACACCAAACCCATTTAAAACACATCTCACAAATTAAATAATTAAAATATTTAAAACACATCTCACAAATTAAATAATTAAAACCAATTAAAATTAAACTTAAATTAAATTAAATCACATTCACCAATTAAATTGAACTTGAAATTAAATTAAATTAAATTCCTAATTTAAATAAAACACCTTCCTAAATTAAATAAATCATATCCTTAACTAAAAAGAATACATAAATCACTTCCCTAAATTAAAAGATTTCCTTATCACATACTAAATTAAAAGATATCCCTAATTAATACACAAATCCTATTCCTTTCCCAACAAGGTAAATCCCCTCCATTGGCCTATAAAAATAACCATTCTCCACACAATTCAAACCCTGGCTGGCTGGCTGGCAAATCCACACACAAACACGAAAGAAAATAACATCACGGCCTCCATTCACTGCCCTCAAAAATAACCTTCAACCTAGCCGCTCAAACGTACACAGAACCCTCATTCACGTTACCATCTGCCTCTTCACGCTAATCACACATTCACACACCCAGCTCACAAAGTCTTCAGCCTGCTGCCCCACGCTAATTGCATAAACCAATAGCCAACAAACCCACGCCATTTCACCCAGCTCACGCCTGCCTTAGCACCCTTTACGTGAGCCATATTCACAAGCCATCAGCCTCTTCCTTTATGACACATGCACACGTGATAAAACCCTCAAGCCTCCCTTTAACGCACACACATAAGCCAGCCACACCAAACTAACGCCCCTTGCCCCTTTTACATCAAGAGCCCCCTCACGCTGAAACATAGTCCCCTTCACTGTCACCCTTTCACGCCCACGAACTAACCCAAAACTGCACCCAAAAAACTTCCCAAAACAGCCCCTAAAATACCCCAAAACTGCACAAAAACCCTCTGAAAAATCACCAAAAACCACAGCCAATTAGCCCTCCAAATCACCCAAAACAGTCTCCGAAACGACCAAAACAGTGACCTGAAAAACAGCAGCAAAACAGCAGCGAAACAGAGTAAAAAAAACAGCAGCCCGAACAGCAAAACAGCGAGGAAAGACGTTGAGTTAGTGAACCAAAAGAGTTGCGGATCATTCACCCTTCCAACGGACGTGTAACGCCCTTTCTTGGACGACAAAAGAGGTTAGACCTGAGGGCACCTTTTTATTTATCATATTTCATTTTATTTTATTTATTTTAAAATATTATTTCATGAGAGTCGTTTGAGGCATGATGTGATGTTGGATGAGCGGGATATGTGTTCCCTTTTGTGGTATAGCGGATGGAAACCCGGACGTAAATTCTGTAACCGATTCCGAATGGATGGTAGTGCGGTCTGCACTCGGGATACAACGCCACGTACCACTTAAGATACACATATTTCGTCTCATCCAAATTTGTATTTGAGCATGTTGTAGTTTATAGGTCGTTCATTTATTATTTTAAGCATGATTTAATTTAGTTTTGTTATTTAATTTCTAAGCATGATTATGTTATTTTTAAGCATGTTATTTTGATTAGTTTAGGTTTATGTTTGAATAGTGATTCGTTTATTTAATGGTTCAATATGCTCATTGGGTGATATCGTGTTTGCCATTGAAAGACTTACTTTCAAGCATGCAAACTTAGAATAGGATTTATTTTGCAAATGCATGTTAGATCTAAATACCTTTGAGCATGATTACTGAGTAGACTCGGTTAATTTATTGCACAAATCATATCATCACAAGTTACATAAGTAAGGGACCATTCCGAACCCAACGGTTTGAGGTCTTCCCTTGCGAGGGGTGAGTGCGGGCCTTAAATCTTTGTCCCGGTTCACACCGGGTGGCGACTCCATGTTATTTCGTACTCCCAACTAGGCCGCGAGCCTAGAACAGCGTCGTCAGTTTCTGTGTCCTACAGTCTGGCGACTCCACTGGGGATTTAAAGAATTGGCCTCGAAATCATGTCTTGTGATGTGTATGATTTGTGCTTTAGTTGACCGTTTCTATAGTGGGTTGAGGGGGTTTTAACCAAAGGCACTGTTAAAGCTAGGTGATGACTTTGTGTTTTCCTTCATTCACTACCCTTCGGGGAAAAGCTGTGAAAGTACCTAGATAATCATTATCTGTAGCTCGTTGTGATAGACTAATCTGGAGGACTCGTTGTTTATTCCTGACACCAAACGATAAGATCCTAAGGGGCTTGGGTACTTAAGAGAGCCTCGCTCCACCCTCCCTCTGGGGAATCTACAACGGGAAATCCATTCGACAGTTAGTCACACACCATAACTCGTTGGTATGTACCGTAAGGTATAAAAAAGGTGCACTCACTTGGTCGCTCGAACCCTTGAGTGGGGAGTCCTAGTTGTGGGTAATCCTTCGTCAAATGAAAGCCTTTGTCCACACTCTCGTAAACCCACATGTTTACCATAGTTGTATGACCTATTGGGGCCACCCTTTATGCTTTTGATAACCCCATGCATATTATGTCTCATACATCCCATGCATCTCATGCATACATGCTTTATGTTAACCCTCGTGTCTTAAAAGCCATCATAGATATCCGTTGGGTTAGAAAAAAGAAAGACTTGTCAAAGAAGAGTTTAGCAAACATTGACATCGTGGAAAAGGAAACCGAGGAACAGAGAACTTTACTGCAATGATAGAAAGACCATTGGTGGGCCCAAAAAAAAAGAAGAAAAAAAAAGAAGAAAAAAAAGGAAAAAAAAAGACCAAAAAAAAGAAAAAAAAAGAAAAAGGAAAGAAGAAAAAAAATATTTGTTTTTAGTCCTTGATAGTTAGACATAAGTCCGATGATGAAATTGATTGCTTTAGGGTGAAACCTTAGAAACGTTAACCCTCGACGTGCTTTTATCTGATACTTTAAGTAGTTGATCTATGTTAGACTCGTAAGCACTTGATTATAGGTTCTTAGCGGTGAAAACCTGAGTAGTTAGCAAAGTGACTAGTTGAAGAAATTGTAGGTCGGTGAATGACCGTTCGCCTAAATGTCTATCCTAATTTGCTTGTGCTATGATGTGTGGTATGGTTGAAAATAAAGAAAAGTCTCTAAAGAAAAGAATTGAACCACCTATAACTGATAAGCGTGAAGCTACCCATGGGCGAGTATTAGGACCACCATGAGGAGAAATGCTACCTTAAAGGGTAGGTGTGTTGAGAAAAAAAAAGGAAAAAAAGAAGAAGTTCAAAATGAAAAGAGAAAAGAAAGAGACAAGAGAAAAAGAAGAAGAGAAAGAAAACCATACCACATTGAGCACAAAAAAGGCAATTGCAGGCATGATTAAGACATCTAGGTTGGTTTGACCCATCGATCCCGATTATTGACGAATCCCAATTATTGATGAAATCATTGAGTTAGCTTACCTGGGGATGAATCTGCGAAGGAACCTTTGCACACACACACTTTGAGTCTGGCATAGATCATTTATTCAAAGACTTGGATTTGAGTTGCATTGAGTGTTTTGAAGGTTCTCTGGTTTCATTACTGAGCATTCTTTGAGGACAATGATATGTATAACTATTGGGACTATTTCGTAGAATGTGATATAGCATGATGATATGGAAGGCCCCACCATGTGGTTCATCTTGATCAAGTACAAAACAGCAGAGAGCAGAAAGCTAAATCAAGACTGGGGGCGACCAGTCTACTACATCGTGAATCAGGGACATAACAAGATATTGGGTCATGAGACTAGAGAGAAGGCCGAGCAATCACCTGGAGAACTGGCGGAAAACCTAACCCAGCTGGATAGGAAAATCATTCATGCATGCATGCATACACGTAACATATTTTGCATTCTTTTTTGTGTTTGTTTTGTTTTTCACAGGTTTCAAAGAAGAAAAAGAGAAAGCGGCAAAGACAAGCCAACCAGAATCAGCAACATACGAGTAGTAGTTTTGGGGATGAGTCCCAGGGCTGAGGCCCATATCAGTATCAGCATGGGGCGAGGCCCACATTAGAGTCAGCATGAGGGCAAGTCCCATATCAGTATTCGTTTGGGGATGAGTCCCGGGGTTGAGGCCCACATCAATATCCGTTTGGGGCGAGGCCCACATCAGTTTGGGGCGAGGCCCACGTCAGTATCAGTTTTAGGGCAAGGCCCACATCAGTTTCAGTTTTGGGGCGAAGCCCACATCAGTATCAACTCAAGGCTGAGGCCCACATCATCAGAATTTTGGAATGAATCCAGGGAATGAATCCCAGGGCTGAGGCCCACATCGTCAGATTTTGGAATGAATCCCAGGGCTGAGGCCCACATCGTCAGATTTTGGAATGAATCACAGGGCTGAGGCCCACATCGTCAGAATTTGGAATGGATCCAGGGAATGAATCCCAGGGCTGAGGACCACCTTATCAGAATTTGGAATGAATCCCAGGGCCGAGGCCCACGTCGTCAGAATTTGGAATGAATCCCCGGGCCGAAGCCCACGTCTTCAGAATTTGGAATGAATCCCAAGACCGAGGCCCACGTCTTCAGAATTTAGAATGAATCCCAGGGCCGAGGCCCATGTCGTCAGAATTTGGAATGAATCCCAGGGCCGAGGACTACATCAACATCAGTTTAGGGCGAGGCCCACATCAGCATCAGTTTGGGGCGAGGCCCGTATTAGCATCAGTATCAGTCTTGCCGGGTATGGCACTCTGGGGGCGAGGCCCACATCTTTATCAGTATGAGTCTTGCCGGGTATGGCATTCTGGGGGCGAGGCCCACATTACATCAGATCAGTCCTACCAGATATAGCATTCTGGGGGCGAGGCCCACATAGCATCAGATCAGTTTCTGCCGGGTATGGCATTCTGAGGGGAAGGCCCACATAGCATCAGATCAGTTTCTGCCGGGTATGGCATTCTGGGGGGAAGGCCCACATAGCATCAGATCAGTTTCTGCCATGTATGGCATTCTGGGGGAGAGGCCCACATCACATCAGATTAGTTTTGCCAGGTACGGCACTCCGGGTATGGAGATATCACCGCTGCGACACCCTAGGTACGGGGTTAGAACTCAGACATTTGTGGCTCTCTAGGTACGGAGACGTCACTACGACACCCTAGGTACGGGGTTAGCATTCAGATCACTGCGACGCCCTAGGTACGGGGTTAGCACGCCAGGTACGGCATGTGGACTATTCAGACATTTTTGGCTCTCTAGGTACGGAGACGTCACTGCGACACCCTAGGTACGGGGTTAGCATTCAGACCACAGCGACGCCCTAGGTACGGGGTTAGCACGCCAGGTACGGCATGTGGACTATTCAGACATTTGTGGCTCTCTAGGTACGGAGACGTCACTGCGACACCCTAGGTACGGGGTTAGCATTCAGACCACAGCGACGCCCTAGGTACGGGGTTAGCACACCAGGTACGGCTTGTGGACTATTCAGAAATTTGTGGCTCTCTAGGTACGGAGACGTCACCGCGACACCCTAGGTACGGGGTTAGCACTCAGACATTTGTGGCACTCTAGGTACGGAGGCGTCACTGCGACACCCTAGGTACGGGGTTAGCATTCAGACCACAGCGACGCCCTAGGTACGGGGTTAGCATGCCAGGTACGGCATATGGACTATTCAGACATTTGTGGCTCTCTAGGTACGGAGACGTCACTGCGACACCCTAGGTACGGGGTTAGCATCCAGACAACCAACATCATCATTGCGGTACTCTAGGTACGGAGACGCAACCGCGACGCCTTAGGTACGGGGTTTAGCATTATCAACTCAGCACAGCAGGCAGACCAGGTGACAGCTGGCGAGCCAGGTAAGTAAAAATGCATTGCACGTACTTTGATAGGATTGTCATTGTCACACACTGCACATGTCCCATCAAAGTGGGGGCGACTGTAGGCATTGCATTTTTGCATATCAGCCCGATGATGAGTCTCGTATGGAGACACTACCTCTTTAGTTGTGAAAGTCGCGGGAAACGGACGTTGGAAGGGTAAAGTTGGAAAATGGAATTTTTGTCAGATTTAACTCGCTTGTTTCGCTTCGGGTTCGCTTGTTGAAACTCTGTTTTAAAACACACCAAACCCATTTAAAACACATCTCACAAATTAAATAATTAAAATATTTAAAACACATCTCACAAATTAAATAATTAAAACCAATTAAAATTAAACTTAAATTAAATTAAATCACATTCACCAATTAAATTGAACTTGAAATTAAATTAAATTAAATTCCTAATTTAAATAAAACACCTTCCTAAATTAAATAAATCATATCCTTAACTAAAAAGAATATATAAATCACTTCCCTAAATTAAAAGATTTCCTTATCACATACTAAATTAAAAGATATCCCTAATTAATACACAAATCCTATTCCTTTCCCAACAAGGTAAATCCCCTCCATTGGCCTATAAAAATAACCATTCTCCACACAATTCAAACCCTGGCTGGCTGGCTGGCAAATCCACACACAAACACGAAAGAAAATAACATCACGGCCTCCATTCACTGCCCTCAAAAATAACCTTCAACCTAGCCGCTCAAACGTACACAGAACCCTCATTCACGTTACCATCTGCCTCTTCACGCTAATCACACCTTCACACACCCAGCTCACAAAGTCTTCAGCCTGCTGCCCCACGCTAATTGCATAAACCAATAGCCAACAAACCCACGCCATTTCACCCAGCTCACGCCTGCCTTAGCACCCTTTACGTGAGCCATATTCACAAGCCATCAGCCTCTTCCTTTATGACACATGCACACGTGATAAAACCCTCAAGCCTCCATTTAACGCACACACATAAGCCAGCCACACCAAACTAACGCCCCTTGCCCCTTTTACATCAAGAGCCCCCTCACGCTGAAACATAGTCCCCTTCACTGCCACCCTTTCACGCCCACGAACTAACCCAAAACTGCACCAAAAAAACTTCCCAAAATAGCCCCTAAAATACCCCAAAACTGCACAAAAACCCTCTGAAAAATCACCAAAAACCACAGCCAATTAGCCCTCCAAATCACCCAAAACAGTCATCGAAACGACCAAAACAGTGACCTGAAAAACAACAGCAAAACAGCAGCGAAACAGAGTAAAAAAAAACAGCAGCCCGAACAGCAAAACAGCGAGGAAAGACGTTGAGTTAGTGAACCAAAAGAGTTGCGGATCATTCACCCTTCCAACGGACGTGTAACGCCCTTTCTTGGACGACAAAAGAGGTTAGACCTGAGGGCACCTTTTTATTTATCATCTTTCATTTTATTTTATTTATTTTAAAATATTATTTCATGAGAGTCGTTTGAGGCATGATGTGATTGTTGGATGAGCGGGATATGTGTTCCCTTTTGTGGTATATCGGATGGAAACCCGGACGTAAATTCCGTAACCGATTCCGAATGGATGGTAGTGCGGTCTGTACTTGGGATACAACGCCACGTACCACTTAAGATACACATATTTCGTCTCATCCAAATTTGTATTTGAGCATGTTGTAGTTTATAAGTCGTTCATTTATTATTTTAAGCATGATTTAATTTAGTTTTGTTATTTAATTTCTAAGCATGATTATGTTATTTTTAAGCATGTTATTTTGATTAGTTTAGGTTTATGTTTGAATAGTGATTCGTTTATTTAATGGTTCAATATGCTCATTGGGTGATATCGTGTTTGCCATTCAAAGACTTACTTTCAAGCATGCAAACTTAGAATATGATTTATTTAGCGAATGCATGTTAGATCTAAATACCTTTGAGCATGATTACTGAGTAGACTCGGTTAATTTATTGCACAAATCATATCATCACAAGTTACATAAGTAAGGGACCATTCTGAACCCAACGGTTTGAGGTCTTCCCTTGCGAGGGGTGAGTGTGACCTTAAATCTTTGTCCCGGTTCACACCGGGTGGCGACTCCATGTTATTTCGTACTCCCAACTAGGCCGAGAGCCTAGAACAGCGTCGTCAGTTTCTGTGTCCTACAAAAAATAAATTTCCAGATCAGAATTTCAAAAAAAAAAGAGTTGTTATGAATAGAACTTTTAGAAAGAAATGATTTTCTTACACGAGAATACAGTTTTGAGAATGAGATTACAGATATCAGATACATTTTCTATGTAAACTTTCAAACCCAGTTTTATAATCATTTTTCAGACAAGATTTATAGAACGTCAGTTTTCAAGTATGTTTACAGAGATTTGGTTTTTAGAAACGTTTCCCATTTCAGTTTGGAATTCAGTTTTCAGAAATGACTTCCCGATTTCAGTTTTCAATTCTAGTTTGAGATTCAGATTGTGACAAGCATAGATAGAAATAGTTTCCTAGTTTGAGATACATATTCAAGATGTTGCATGAGAATTTATTTATAGCATATACAAATGGTTAAAAGAATTATGTTACATAATGAATTTTGATTATGCTATATATGTATTATGTGATTATGATGCATGAGTTAAGACACAGAGTAAGTAATATAGGAAGAATATATATGGTTTTGCATGTATGATGAAATGCGAATGTACAAGGTGTGCGATGTTCATTGGTAAAAGGTAAAGGAGGGTAAAAAGTTTGACTGTGTTTTTGTGTCATGATTAGTTTATAAATAATTGTATAATGAAGATGTAGAGTGTGAACGAATGGTAAAAGGTAAGTTATGCATGAGATATGATCAGGGAAAGGTTGTTTTAAAGAAAGTTTTCAATGAAAGTAAAAACGTATGTACGTATTTATAGCTTATAAGGATGACAAGTCAACCAAGAATTATATTATAGAATGGAATGATTAATTCTGAATATACATGTCAGATTAATGATTAAGATATAAAACTTGGTAAGTGTTATTTTTAGAACTTGAATATAAGATGATAGACTAGACAGTGGTAAGAATAAATACACGGTAAGTTAAGGTAAAAGTTAAGGAAGTTAGAAAATTTTAGAACTAAATAAGTAATCAAGGGTAAAGCAAAGATAATAAATAAAACAGAATTGGCATAAGTAAATACAAACTTGAGGTAGAGATCAGACATTAGTAAGATTTCACGATAAAATTTTAGTATACGAGTTATGAGTAAAGAAAAATAATTAACTTACCAATCTGAGTATTTCTTTTCCAAAGTGATTAAAGCAATTATATAAGTTAAGTCTTAAATAATATTGGAAGTTTTTATTATTAGAATGCGTGTATGGTTACTTATTGAGTCTTATGACTCACACCACTACAGTTTGTTAGTTTTACAGGTCAGTAGCAGTCATACTGAGCCAGTAGGACATCAGTGAAGACTTTGAAGACAGTGGATCGTCCTAATTACAGTCAAGAGAGTTATTGAGTCTTGGGTCAAGTTATGGGTCCTCACAACCCATTGCATTTGTATCTACACTTGTTTTTCATATGTAAAGGGTTATGTAATAGTATAGTATTATTTTGAGTTCTGGCCGGAGGCCAAGTGATTTGCATTTCATTTATTGAGTTCTGGCCTGAGGCCAAAATGATAGTTGCTTATATTTTGTGTTTGCATAAACAGGTTGTCTCAGGGTGCTGGCTATAAGCCAGGTTGCATGATGTTATGCATACATCATGCCGAAATTTCTTCAGAATCAGAGGCTTATGGAGGCAGGATTAGCCTGTCTCCTGCCGGTAACATCCTGGCTTAGGCGGGATGTTACAGAGTTATGCTCACATCTCATGTCAACATGTCCACGATTCTTTACAACTGATGAGATCCACCATAGGTGATCGACTTTGGCCAAAGTTTTAAGAATCATGAGTTACTTACATGGATACATATACCTCTTATGGTACATATACGGGCCGACGGATCTTATCTTGATTCGCACTAGATTAACTAGTGTATCGGTCCACACCCAACGAATATCTATAGACCAGACCATTAAAGGTTTTTGATATACATGGCATCAAAGTGTGGAGGATCTCAAAAAAAAAAACCAATGTTATCCTATAGTCAAAGGATTCCATATGCTACTCGACTCGAGGAGATTCCTATTGACAGTGGTGTGTACTCCCAACTATTAGGAATCACCTGTGAGTCATTCAGTATTCAGTCCAACCAATACCCACCGTATTCCAAAACCAAGGACTATGTATATTTACTTTATATTTATCCTAATGTCGGACCACATAGTATCATGTATTACTACAAGTATATTCTAAGGTCGATGTCATTCTTAGCATATTTACACATCAATCTAATATGCATAATGACAATACCATTAATAAGGTATGAAATGAAAATGTAGTTATTTTATTAATAATTAATAAAATATACAATACATTATTCAGATTGGCACTCCAAGCACCAACTCCAACAACATAAGGTTTTTTTACCTTCGTCATCCTGAAGGAGAAGTAAATTATTTAACGGTCGTCCAGAACCTAGAGTATACCTAGTAATTTATTTGGATTTGACATACTTTGCCAACATCAGAGACTCGAAAATACCACGCCCGAGAAGTATCCTAATAATAAAGATACCCATTGCAGACTGTTGGACAATTATGACCTATAGCATCACTATTTGTACAGAACATGGTGTTGTTGTACAAATTAACTATGTGACAAAGGAATTTGCTCTTTTATCATTTGTAATTAGATTACCGGGATATATATATGATAAAAGTCCATATGATTAGTTCCGGATTGAAAAGATATGAGACAGTATCAATCCATGAAGGTTTAATCATTAAAACATCCATAGTCGGAGTATGATAAAACTCTTTTTGCCACTTTAACCGTTGGAAGAGACCTTTCAAAAGCAACGCTCACATGATTGTCTTTAATCGGACATCCAAAACGACGCTGAAACCTCCTTGACAGATGGATTTCAGTCACGTCTGGCTGAAGACGAAAAATTTATCGCTAGCAGGGAGGCAACCCATGCAATTTGTTGTAATTTCAGTTTTCATATTTTGTGTATACATGTTGTAGATTTTTAATCTTGTGTGTTATTTTGTAGGGAAAAGCTCAACCAAAGCATAAGACAGAAGGAAATGTGTGTGGCAAAGAAGAGAGACAATTCATTAGTGATGGCTGAGTAAAGAATTATTTCTTGAAACGCATCCTAATGGATTTATATACCAAACGAGTGGCGTATTGCGTACACAATTTTGTTGCCTTAATTATTACTTTGATTCGCTTTTCTGTTGCAATTATCTTTATTTTCGTAGACAGGGTCCAGACTTTTTGACCTTTCACGATTTCTTTTGTTGTTTAGCAAACAAACGTCCTCTGGAAGATACTAGTGCTATTATTACTCACCTGTTTCAGGTACTATAAATTCAGCTCGTCATTGCACTTTTGAAGGCATCCAGAGTTGAGAAATAAATATATAAAAAATGGAAGCCACTTCAAGAAGACGAGTTGAAAACATCTGTGTGTTTTGCGGTAGTAGTGTTGGTGTTAAGCCACAATACGTGGCACGGCGCATTTTAGCAGATCGGCTGTGATGGTGACACATGTCACGGCGCACGTTAGCAAAGTCAAACTTTTCTCAGATTCTGATTTGTGGACCCGGCGCACGTTAGCACTGTTGGGCACATGTTAGGCGTCGCGACGCTGAAGGTCTTGGCGTCGCGTCGCGAGAAATTACCAAAATGCTTTTTTCGTCCAATTTTCACTGTTTTGGCCCAAATCACCTTTAGAATGTCCTGAAACTTTATTTATCTACAAAATAACATAAAACACATCAAAATATTCATAATACTCAAGAAACTATACAAAATATAAGGTTAAATGAGTGGGAAATAGTGATAGATTTACCACTCATCAACGAGTTGTAGTTTCGTGAGGGCTTACAGCGACGATACCCACAAACGTCTTATAAAAGTAAGTGACTAAACTGGTGAAACTTCTTATCTAAGTTAATAATTGTTTTGTTTCTTTCTAAATTACCGAATAAGTAAATTCTCCGATTATTTTTACCATTCTCTATATACACAGCCAATAAAATATTAATCAACTCATTTTGCCCACAATAGTCACCAGTGCAGTTGAAAAGAGAGTAATATTTTTGTCCTAAAGTTATTTCAGAATTCACACCTTTTTTTAAGCAATGGAATAATTTTTTTGATTTTATTTTTCTTGATTTTTGATTTTTTATTATTTATATACAATATCATCCATCTATGTAGGGAGCTTTGGGCCAGTGACTCCCAAACCAGTTGGTTTTAGGGCACTAGGTGTTAAAACACCCTTACAGACTTAATAACTCGGATCTCATAGATTTTTTTTTTCATCGATTTTTTTATATGCTTCCTCCAATTAAACTAGAGCACTGAATATTAAAAACTTTTCAATTCCAGCTCATGTCTGTATGTTACCATGTATGCTGATAATACCTGTCAACTGAGCATATGAAGATTCATTTTAGTCAGTTTTATGAAGAATTCACAAATTAAATAATTTAAAAAGAAATAAACAAAAATTAACTTGCTCCGAAATAGGTTGAGATACGTCTCAGGAATGGAAATTCCTTACACAACTATCTCACACCAATTTCACCTGATTAATCAAATAAAAACACAAAAATATAAAATATGTTTTTGGTTTTTGTAAAATTTTTCAATTTTTTTGGCTATTTTGAAAAATTTTGACTAAAAATAAGATACAATTTAACTATTCTCCTCCCCCCAACCTAAATGAGACATTGTCCCCAATGTCTTAAACAATAGAAGAAGAGTTTAGAAAACAGTACCTGATTAGCTGAAATTCTACATTTAATGAAAAGTTAAAGGTTAAGATCCGGATTTATTCGACGTCTCTTACCACGATCATTATCGGACCAGTTTATCTTGGAAAGAATGGGGGTCAATTTGAGGTTCAAAGGCTAAGATTTGGTCAATTAAATCTTGGGCAGTTCTGGCAGTAAAGAGGAGTTCTTTTACAGGCTTTGACACGAACCCATTTCTCCGGACATCATCAAGAAACACAAAAAAAATCATAAAATCCATCAACATTGTACAGTCCAAGCGGTTTCTGGTGTATGTTCAAGTTTGCCCAAGATAGTACTGTAAAAATTTCCTCTATTGTGCCCAAGCCTCCTGGCAAAGCAATAAAAGCATCACTACAGTTAATCATCTCTACCAGTCGTTCAGACATATCTGGCACGATTAGTTCCTCGCTGTTTGATGATCCAATAAGATTCGCCTCCGCCAAGGGTTTTGGGAATTCCCAAGACTTGACTGCCTCCTTCCTGTACCGCCTTTAAAACGATCCCCATTAGTCCAAGATTGCTACCGCCATATACTAAGTGCATATTCCTTGCAGCAATGACTCGACCCAATTCATGTGTCGCTGTTACGTATTCTGGTTTAACACCAACACTGGTACCGTAAAACACACAGATATTTTCAACCCGTCTTCTTGAAGTGGCTTTCATTTTTATCTAGATGCCTTCAAAGGTGCAATGATGAGTTGAATTTATAGAACCTGAAAAAGGTGAGTAATAATAGCACAAGTATCTTCCAAAGGACTATTAGTAGCAAAATAGTAAATCATGAAAGGTCAAAAAGTAGCTTGGATCCTGTCGGAGAAAATAACAAAACAAAACACAATTATTAGGAAAAGACAAAGAGATATAATATTTACAATAATGTAATGGCTTGAATGACGTCTATGCGTTAGGGACAAGCTTCCCATCCAATTTTCTTATAAATTGGCAAACATGGTCTTTTTGAGTTAGATTCCCGAGACTTAACTATTGTCTTTCTTTTCAGAATTGTGCATATAACATGCGAATTTCATGATACACATATCCACTGGGATGCGTCTCAAGAGTCTTAGATATGTCATCCAAAGACTCCTTACTCAAGCCATCCCTAATGAAATTAATCTTATCTTCGCGGTTATCAGACACCATTCCTAAATAACGACAACGAGTATTACATGTCATGCGAGCACATTTATAGCAAACACCATTCTTTTAGCTCTTCTTTTTTTTAGCATAGGTGCTTCTGCCTAAACCGGCAGATGTGAAATAAAAGAGCCAGATGACTCACCTGCCAATCGGACCTGTGCTTCAATAATCCAACGAATGTCAGCAGGAATACCTTTGATCATCAGTAGCCTCATTCGTTCCAAGCGAGCTTTGTAGACTTTCAGTGAAATGTTTTGAGAGAGAGAATGAAATTGATTGTGAAGATTTGTGAGAACGTCTTCCATCCTGAAATGACTTTACCTACACAAATGAAACACACAAAAAAAACACACCAAATCTGAATATATACACAAATTGCATGGGTTGCCTCTCTGCTATCGCTAAGTTTAAAGTCGTCAGCTAGACATGATAGCTCGAACGTTAGGCTGGATCTGAGAGTTTGACACTTTCTTTTTGTCGCTCAATGATTCTCCCTAGTAGTGCTTGACATGCTTGTTCTTAACCTTAAATGTTTTGTTGGAGACGGGATCATATATCTCAACGGCTCTATCTGGTAAAACCTTGGTGATTAAGAATGGACCTGACTACCGTGATTTTGGCTTCCATGGGAAGAGTTTCATCCTTTATTTATTTAACAGTACCATCTGCCTAGGTTCTATTTGTATGCACACTAACTTCTCATCATGTCTTTTCCTGGCCTTTTTTTTGTACAATTTGGCATTCTCAAAAGGCTGAATGTGAAATTCCTCCGATTCGTTGAGCTGGTGGAACTATTTTTCTTCTGTTTCTTGTAGGGCAAGCCTTGGCTTCTTCAGTGCGCAGTACGCTTTATCTTCAGTCTCCACAGACAGTTTGTCAGTAGAACTTTGCATTGCATTGGAGTTCTGGATGGTACTATATATCAAATCAAGTCTAAAACATTCCTCCTTCTCGTCATTCGGGAAATTCATGGCTTTGAAAACATTGAATGTTACTTCTTGGTCCTGTACCCTCATAGTTAGTTCTCTTTTTTGTACATCAATAATGGTTCGACCTATAGCCAAGAATGGTCTTCCGAGGATGATCGGTACGTCTTCGTCTTCCTCCATATCAAGGATAATAAAATCTGCTGGGAAAATGATTTTGTCAACTTTGACCAGCACATCTTCAACTACACCTCTAGGAAATACGAGCGTTCTATCAGCAAGTTGTAGAGAGACTGAGGTGGGCATTGTTTCTTCAATCTGTAATTTCCTGAAAATAGAAAAAGGCATCAAGTTAACACTTGCACCTAAATAACACAAAGCCTTACCAAAATCATGTTCTCCTATAGTGCAAGGAACAGTGAAACTGCCAGGATCTTTCAACTTTGGGGGAAGCTTCCTCTGAATGATGGCGCTGCATTCTTCTAATAATGCTATTGTCTCATAATCTACCAATCTCCATTTTCGTGAAAGAATGTCTTTCATGAATTTGACATAGCTGGGCATTTGTTCCAACGCTTCTGCAAATGAAATGTTGATATGCAGCTTTTTGAAGATCTTCAGGAACCGAGAAAACTGCTTGTCTAGTTTATTCTTCTGGAGATGCTGTGGAAAAGGTGGAGGTAAAATAATTCTTTCTTGATCTTTTTCCTTTGCTTCTTTTTCCTCCATCTGTGGAACTGCTTCGTAGCTTTCTTTTGGAACTTCCTCAACAACTGTCTTGACTCCTACATCTTTGTTAATTTCAGTACCACTTTTTAACATGACGGCATGACATTGCTCATTCCCCATGTTCCTTGGATTTGGTTCTGTGTTGCTAGGAAGGTTACCTAACGGTCTGTAACTCTGAGCATTGGCCAGTTGTCCAATTTGATTTTCCAGTGCCTTTATAGAAGAAGTTAAGCTTTGATTCAATGCTGATTGGGCTTGAAACATAGCTTCATTTGATGCTGCTTGATTTTGAATTAATGCTGCTTGATTTTGAAACATAGCATCGTACTTTTTTAACTGGGCCATCACTTATGCTATTCCTGGTTTTTTTCATGCTTCTGGCTTTGCTGTTGGAATCCTAGTGGTGGATAGTTCTTTTGCCCTGAATTGTTGCTCCAAGAAAAATTGGGATGATTCTTCCACCCTGGGTTATAGGTGTTGGAATATGGGTTGTTCCCATGTCTGTTGAAATTGTTGACATAATTCACCATTTTTACAACTTGCTTTGTCTCTGGTGCTCCTCTATATTGTGAACTTGTGGATCCAGTGTTACCTTGCATGCTGAGAGTTTCCATGAATTTGCATATCTGATCCAGTTTGGCATTCACTGCAATGTTGGCTCCAACTTCATAAATTCCAGCAATTCGTTGAATCAAACTCCTTTCTGTTGGCCACAAAGAGTTGTTGTTGGTCATTTCTTCAATTAAGTCACCGGCTTCATCTTCTCATTTTTCCATTAAAGCACCTCCAGCAGCAGCATCAATTATGGTTCTCATTATTCCAGAAAGTCCATTGTAGAAGGTTTGGACTTGTAGCCATTTTGCAATCTCATGGTGAGGACATTTCCTAAGTAAATCTTTGAATCTTTCCCAAGCTTCGCAGAGGGATTCTAAATCTTGTTGTACAAAAGATGTGATGTCATTCCTCAACTTTGCAGTTTTGGCTGGTGGAAAGTACTTTGCAAGGAATTTTGTGGCTAGAGTGTTCCAAGTTATGATGGAAACTGCTGGTAGTGAATGTAGCCAATATTTTGCTCTGTCTTTCAAGGAATATGGAAAAACTCGCAGTCTCATTGCTTCTTTTGTTGCTCTGTTGTAATTGAAAGTGCCGCAAACTTCCAGGAAGTTGCTGATGTGGGCATTAGGATCTTCAGTTACATTTCCCCCAAACTGTACTGACTGCTGAATCATTTGAATGTAATTTTTGATGTCACACGCATTTTCTGGTAAGGGAGGAAGTACAATACAGGAAATGAGGTCGTCAACCACATGAATGGTTCTGTCTCGAATAGGAATTGGTGGTGCAACCTCCAAAGGTTCAAGTTCCATGTTAACGATTGCTTCTTGGCTTTCTCGCATTTCCCTTCTCAACTGTCTAATGGTTCTTTCAATCTCTGGGTTAAGCGGTCGGAGTTCAAAGCTTCTGGTTCGTCTCATGTAGTGTCTGAGAACCTGAAACACAAGAAAAAAGAAATAAAAAGTAAAAAGAAAATTAGATACAAGTAAAGGTATCTAACCTCAAAACTAATAGTGAAAGATAAATAAGTCCCCGGTAACGGCGCCAAAAACTTGACCAGTGCGTAATCACACGCGTATAATGCAAGCGCACATATCGTTCAAGTAGTATAAAAAGTATAGATCCCACGAGGACTTAATACCTAAGCTATTAATTTATGAAATAAAATTTTACGAGTATCTAATGGATTGATTGTTTGATTGGATGGTCACTTTAAAATTAAAATAAGTAAAATTGCTTGAAAGTAGATTTAGGAAAAATTCAATTTATAAAATTTATCCAGGGTTGTGAATCCTTCCAATATCATTTTTAAAGATGAAGTGGTTATCTTATGGTTGTGTAATATATCGGTTTATTAACCTGGAACACAAAATCATGTAAAAGCCTCTTCCGATGGTCAGATACAAATACCCAGTGTAACCCAATTAATCATATTCCCATGTCAATTAAGTTATCTGAATTCATTAAGATTAAGTTCCAATTATGGCTACCCCGCCCGACAGGTATATTCCTATCCTGTAAGGAAATCTATTAAAGGGTTATCTATCCTCAAGGAAGATCGTGGGCTATTGAGTCTAAGGTCTTAATACTAAAATCTTTTTTCCAAGTTCATTTTAAGTTTACCGAATCAATCTTATTAATGGCCAGTTAACATGATGCATTAAGACTAAGGCTCAATAAATAAACCTTTATATTACCCAAACTGTAATTTAACGCCTTATAAACCGGTGATATTGGATTTCATCACAACCCCAGATAACTGGCTTAGTTACGACACATATTTACGGGTAGTAAAAACTTAAATAAAAGAAAGGACATAAAGTAAATGCTGGAAATTAAATTACTGGAAAGTAAATGCTGGAAAGTAAATGTTGAAAGGTAAATTGCTGAAAGTAAATTGCTGAAAGTAAATTGTTAAAAAGTAAAATGCTGAAAAGTAAATTGCTGAAAGTAAATAAAGTAAAAGTACAATAAAAGAAAATGCTCGAGTTAGAGGATCCACTTTTATTACTACTATTTTAGATATCTCCCTTAATATAATATATTAACTTTGCGTGATAATTACCAACCAGCCATATAGGCGGTATCCTGATTAAGTCAAATTAATAATTAATTACCAACCGACCAACCAGGCGGTATCCATGCTTAGTCAGGTTAAAACTAATTTATAAATAATTACCAACTGACCAATATGGCGGTATCCTCGTTAAGTCAGATTTTAAATAGTTATTATATTATAATTATGGGATATTAATCTAAATAGCAATAATAAAAGCTTTACCTTTTCCCCCAGCAAGGGGGAGTTACCTTCTCATTACTGAAAAGTAAAAACTGAAAAAGTAAAGAAAGAAAAGTATTGTGAGTAAAAACTAAAAACTAAAAACTAAAAAGTAAAGAAAAGAAAGTGTGAAAGCGGAAATTAATGACTGAAAGCTGTAAATAAACAAACAAGATACAATCTTCTTAGTTATTCTTAAGGAATTTCAAAAAAGAAAGTATGAATTTACAAATGAAATGGCTTGGTATTTATAGGCAAAATTTTGCCTCCATCAAATTATCCACCAAATCCATTATTAATTGCTCCACCAAATCCATTATTAATTGCTATCATGTTTGGTGGGAGCTTAACTATTTTTATTTTTTCATTTTTTTTTTTATTTTTTTGCTTTGAAAATGACTTTAATAATTACGCATAACACACTTCTGGATGTTTCATCGATTTCGGTCATGCAATATTCAGAATTAGAAATTATTTTGTTCTTCAAAGTTGTAGATCTTTGAGTCTTCTTTAATATGGAACCTGAATCAGCTCAATCCGATATTGGAGTAAAACGTTATGCTCAAAATACGACAGTTGCGCAAAACTAGAATTTCCGAAACTGCACTTCGTTAGAACGCCCTTTCAAGTTTCCAATCTCCAAAATTAATATGTCAAGTCCAATTTTTGCCCTTATTTGACCCACATTTCGTCCTAAATGATTTCATTGAGTCCTAATATTATTTTATCTGCAAAATAAACTAAAACACATCAAAACATTCATCAAACCCGAGAAACTAAACAAAATATTAAGTAAAAGGGGCGGTAAATATTGATATATTTTCCGCTCATCACTTCTATCATTTTTAATGTAGATATCATGATAACGTTCTTTACAGTAACAACTACAACCAAAATATCAGAATTATGAATAGAAAACTTTATTACTTTCTTATCTAAATACAACCAAAAATAATCCTTAAATACAAATTCCTAATTAATTTGATTTATACATAACATGTGTTAATTAATATAGTAGCAAGAAAAAAAAACTTACCAAAATTGGAGTAGTAAAGAAGACAGTGAGCAGTGAGTCAGAGGAAGGTGAAAATTTATTTTTATATTATGGAATTTTACCAACCGACCAAATATCAAAATTATGTTTGCAGATTTGTTGTGGCAGTGAGAAGATCTAGTACAACAAGTGTATCTTCAGTAGCTATGGGGTAGCATACATGAGCTTCCTAAATGAGATGAGACTAGGATTTAAAAATCTTATCTCGTCTCGTCCGGTCTCGTCCCATTGTTAACCCTTCTATTAATGATTACGTTTTGACACTCGAGTTTTGCAATACAACATGGAGTGAAAGACAGTCTTGTATGGATGACAAAGTGTTATTAAGAAGTCTTGTTTGCATGATAAAGTCCAAGATGAGATCTTGTACATGGAGTCTTGCAAACATTTATTTTTATATGTAAATTTATTCTCGTAAAGAAATATTTATCCCATGCTAAATACTCACGAAAAACCCTAAATCCAGTCAATCCCAACTAGGGATGGCAGTGGGTAGAGTATGGTGCGGGTTTTCCATTATCAAAACCCGCACCAGCATATGTAAATAAATTACCAAACCCGCATCATACCCGTTGCGGGTTTTAATTTTCATTATCAAACCCGCATCGCATATAAAAATAAATTACCAAACCCGCATTGGTACCCAACGGATTTTTTGCCGGTTTTTAAAATATTGAATTACTTTGTGTTCTTAATAATATAATTTTTTTAATTAAATAATTTATTTTTTAATTGCTAGCTGTAGTTTTCACATTTGTTTTTCATTTGACATATACAACATGCAATGTATGTATATACAGTACATAGATAACATAATCTATGAAAGACTCAGTACCATATGTTTATTTTTTCATATAAACATAATTAAAACGGGTTCTTCCCTTCATAATTATAATGATCTAAGTTAGCCAACTCAATCGAAAATAAGCTAAAAAGTAATCACCAACCTTTGGTCATATTTTTTATGCCAAGTGTAATGAAAGTGATGCTTACAAGGTTCAAGTGGTGTAAGTGTAATGAAGAAGCAGGAAAGCTACTGAAGTTGCAGCAAACACTAGTTTATTTTGCTCCTCTCCCGTTTCTGATCATGTGAACTTAATCCAAATTTTTGTATTATAATTTTATTAACAAGTGTGATTAAAAAAAAATATTAGTCATGCAAAAAATCTTCAGTTGGGCAGGTTGCGGGCTGCGGCTGAGTGGGAGTGTGGAACTGTGGATTAGTGTTTTAGGTTTAGGTTTTGTTAGTTGTTTTTATATGAATGTTTTTTTATATTGTCCTAAAAATATTAATTAATAAAAAATAATATTGCGGGTATGCGGATACCCGCATTTTTTTCTTAAATACCAAACCCGCACCGCACCCGCAGCGGGTTCTACTTTAAATTACCAAACCCGCACCGCACCCACTAATATATTTACCAAATTCTACCCATTACGGGCGGGTTTTTACGGGTTTGTGAGTTTGCGGGTAAAATTGCCATCCCTAATCCCAACCAAAGAAAAGGAAAATAAATGATTCAATACACCACAAAAATGAAACTTCACAGCTTGCACAATCGCATCAGCATCTAACAAAATCAAACAAATGCAAGCAACCTGTCGCCAAAGATGCGAAGATCTGAAAAGCTTAGCCCTCGATTCACCCACGATCGATCGCTTGTACTTCTAGTAATGGTTAGGAGAAACGAGATAATGTAAAAAATATATGGGAAAATAAACTTTTGAAAAGAAAAAAAAAGACCATATAAGACATTCATGGTTGAATATAAGCTACAATCATGGGTGGAAATAAGCCGAAATGGTAACCTTCATTGCAAATTAATATCATGTTTACAATTTGCATATTAGATATACAAGGAAATAGTGAACAAAAAGAGAGTGATGGTGAATTTGTTTATTAATGGAAATTGACACTGGACTTGTAAGTCAATCCTACATTCCAGTTGGCAGGAGCAACATTGTAAGCTACAATAATCTCCTTGGTTGAATATGACTGGATCTTGAAAGAAAGAGCTTGGCCTCTCAATGTTGCAAATGCCTGATATGAAGCTCCCCAGTTATGGCTCATGCTAATCCATCCTGTTCTTGTTCCTTTAACCCACATGTTTGTTATGTCTCCACCTCCTGCAACATTCATCACATACACCAACAACCAGTATCCGTTTCCCTGGAATGCAAATCGAATCCCACCAGGCTTTATGCATGGCACCCTACAATTAATATAATAAAATTTTTAAATTTAAGTAACAATGTATGGTATCAATTCGATAATGATATATTAATACGCATGTTAATCTCTTAGTACCTGCGGTACAGGACTGGGACAATGCCGGCCTTCCAGTAAGCAATCTTCATGAATGCAGGCTTCGACATGTCAAAATGGGCACGAGGAGGATTGCACCAGCCTCCATTATTGGAGTCCTGAGACCAATTTGGTGGGCAAAGATTTGTAGCTGTCACTGTGGTGAATGGTACATATTTATAGCAATTAGGTGAATTATAGCACTTTATCTGGTAACAAGTTCCACAAGCGTATCCATTGTTGAACAATGTAGAGCTCAAAGCCGCTGTGTCTGTTCCGTAGCCATTATTAAACAAGTTTCCATATCCACAAGCTCCTCCTGCAAAATCAAATACAAAGAACATTTAATATACAATAAGATAAAGATGTAAAACACCTGGTAACGTTTTAATATATGTAACATACCCATGGTTTCGGAGGCAGATTCATCACCATAAAAGGTAGCATGAGCAAGCTTCCATGGACCTGGTCGGTAAACAGGATGTGTATAAGCCAAAGCGTTTGATTTTCCGGAGAATGTCAAAATCAAAACAAGTAACAGGAAGCTAAATCCAAATGATCGAAGAAAAGATGCCATTGTAGCAATTAATTAATTTCCTCTTGAGGCTTAAAATGTGACAAAGTGTAATGCAGATTGACTTGTACTTGTTGTCTTTATATAAGAAGCAACTACGTGCTATTCCTGCACCTAAAATACGTTCGTTAATGATATTTTAAATGAATAAAATTGTGCCTTAAGTGTACTTGCCTTTAAACGTGCCTGCAGGTTTCTTAGATTGAAGGAATCTTGGGTTTTTTTTGCATCTTGGTCCTTCTTGTAGATAAATTATGTTAAATTTTGTTATTTAATAATATCACGACTAAACGAATATTCGTATTCGATTCGTTTAATAAATGAATCGAATACGAATACGAATCATGATATTATGATTCGTTTAATAAACGAATCGAATATGAATTCATCACATTTTGATTCGATTCGTTTATGATTCGATATAAATTTGATTCGTTGATTCGTTTTACCACCCCTAATGAATAAGGTGAGTATTTCGGATACAGTTAGATTTTGGAACTGTTTAATTAAGGGATTTAGAATCATTCGATTTTCATCAAATTTTCTATTTGAGTTGATTATGTTATAACCGAATCAATTGCCAACCCCTAATGGTAAATTTAACAATAGATTAATTTCTTCTCTTTCTTCTCGGTGATTATACCCAATACATGTACCAATTATGTGTACAAAGTCCAAATAACCATTTTCAATTACAATTTTCCTTGGAAGTGTTGATAGAGATAACAGTCAAAGGGATAAAATGAGAAAGGTGATAGAATCTTGAAATAGAAAAAGGATATGTGATGATTTTCTAAAAAATTTGGTTTAAAAAGTAAGCTTGGACTACTTTGTTTTCTTATTTATTTATTTGAGATGGCGTTGAACACCTTATATACTCTTATTTAATTAAGACTATTTTATATTACATAACCTTTTCTAATATATATTACTTGATAAATAGTCTACAATTTTTGTTTGTCAACTTTATAGAGTTTTTGATAAATTATCATCATTGGAAATTAAGTTTATCTCAAACCGTCCACATTTAGTCTTCAACGATATTCAATTATTTTATTTATTCGTGACTATGAAAACGACCCGCAAAAATAATTTTTGTCCCCATGTCGGTTAGCAAAGTTCAACAATCTTAATAAATTTTCTAATTGTATCATGCAATTTTTCTAACTCTAATGATATTTTTAGGGAAATAAAGATCCTCTTAATCACTAACACCCAAAATTAAAAATAGGTGTTTAACAAATAATTTACCCTTTGAACCAAAAGGTTATTAAAAATATGAGTTATAATTTGAAAAAAAAACACACACACAAAATGACTCTTCTATTATTTCGAACTACATTTTTTTTTTGAATTTATAAATAATCTAAAATATTGGGAATAAATATTTTTCCATTTTCAAATCATTGAATTGGGCCTCATATTTTAGCAATCCAATAAAACCTATTTCTCAAACCGATCCTATTGGGCTTATGGGCCCCCGACAAAAGCCTTTTTCTCCCACTCCCCAACAACAAATAAACAAAATTCAAATGAGAAAAAAATACTGAAAACAGTAACAAAGAGAAGAAACAGCAGAGTCGAAACTAGAAACAATGGCGGCAGCTCCCCACACTCATAACAGACCGGGTCCAGGAACCGGGAGACCCCGGCCTCCTCCGAACCGGCCGCTAGACCAACCTCCTCGCCCCCGCTTTGAACCTGTGGACCGCGAAAAGGTTATTATTTTGTGTGTTTATTTCATTATATGTATTTATTACGTTCACGAATTCATTTTAGGGTTTTGTTTTCTCTTTTTTTGTACAATATTTTGTGAGTTTATGTACTCATCATTCTAAATTATGTTACAAGTTGGGTGAGTGTGAAATAAGCTAAATTTACTTTTAATTTTAACAATGGAATATGGATGGAGGTGATAAATGGGAATTTTGTAATTGTTATTATGGAAAAGGTTTTAGGTTCATTTGTGTTGATATTTTTGCCTGTTGCTGATTGCAGACTTGCCCTTTGTTGCTTCGAGTTTTCACTAAGGTATGTACATCTCTTGATTGCCTTTTCTTCTTGTTACAGTTTGAAATTGCTTCAGTTTATCTTTGTAAAATTTTTTGTTTGGTCTAGACTCTAGCGTAATGTGTAATTTGCGATGAGCAAGGAAAATTGTAAACTTTGTCCAATATCCATATGAAAGCAGCTGTCTAGCAGCCATTTAAAGAGTGAAAGAGGGAATTGGAAAGTTTGTTAAAAGGGCTGTACGGTTTAAATCTACATATTGTCTTGGGAAATATTTAAGGGGTCTGTGTAGATATGCGGAAAAGGTGTAGCTTTAGGCAATGACGAGCATGTATCATTTAGTGCTGTGACTTTGTCTGTAATTTTCAATTTTTTTTTTTTTGTTGTTGCAGATTGGAGGTCATCATACTGCAGAAGACTTTGCAGCCAGAGGGAAAGAACCCAAAGATGAAGTTCAAATTTATACTTGGAAAGATGCTAATCTCCGCGAATTAACTGATCTTGTACTTTCTGATTTTTCCCCTGCACAATCAAATATTTTCATTTTAATTGTTTTCTACTTGTACTTGTATTTGATTACTGATTTCTGTTTCTCTATTAGGTTAAGGAGGTTGCTCCAGAGGCAAGGAGAAGAAATGCAAAACTTTCTTTTGCTTTTGTATATCCTGATAAACGCGGACGGTTTGTGCTGAGACAGGTACTTCCTACATAATTGTTAAGGGACTATATTTGTCTGTTAATGCAATTACAGAAACAATAATAACAAAATGTGTACTAAAACCATTTAAATATCATGATTTCATGTTTTTTTTTTGAAGGTGGGGATGACCCATTCTTACGGAAATGGAAGACGACTTGATGACAGTAAAGCATTGGCTGAACTTAACTTTGAGGTAAATCGCATATTTATAATGACAGTAGAATTTGATATGTTCCATGTAGACATGTTTATTCCTCATCTGTTTTCCTGTTGTAGATCGGAGATTACTTGGATGTGGCAATCTTGTAGAGAAGATTGTTAAAGTGGCAATGCTGTTCAGTTGATAGTGTCATCTGTTATTGATGGAGTTGCAAGGGGTCTTTCATGCACTTGGCTAAATATTTAGTTGGACTGAAGCTCATTTGTAGAATGAAATGTGCCTATATAATTTTTGTTGGCCATGTTTGAATGCCATGGCGAGGGAAACTTGCTGTAAGGATGTTGAATTCTTGTATTAATTTATATTCAGACTGAAATTTTTGGCTTATTTTCCATTTTTCTCTTTCCTTGAAATAGAAGTCCTATAGTTTCCTTCTTTAAAGTTTCAATTTGCTCTACAAACATAAAAATCAACTGTAACTAAGGTAGGTTCCTGATTACAGATATAAAACACAAGAAAAGTGATGATGAACATAAAAGGAGAGTTTACAGTCAGTTTGAGAGTGCTATTTAATTACTTAATTAACACTTTTAAACCTATTATCAAGATATTTCAAAAATTTTAATTATGAAAAAATACTTAATATGATTTGAAGTATTATCAAACGGGCTCTTAGTGTCACAACTCACAAACATACTTAAATGGGTTTGATTTGGGATATAACACTAGGAACTTCAAGTATCACATACAATAAGATTAATCATCTCTTCTTCCTAAGGACAAGCCTGTTACAGGTATGTATCTGACACATACTTACAAGTACGATATTGACATAATTCAACACATAGTGAAGCACACCATAAACTTCTCCTTCCCCACAAGGGATGGTTCCATGTATAATTTGACTCTCTTCACATCCAACTCCAACTGTTAGCTAAAGTCGAACGACCACTTGTTATTGGTTGTTCCTGTATTTAGCACTACACTTTTGTTAATTACCGTATCAACAACCATAATACAAAGATTTTGAGCTATGTTACCATCTCTTAGACCAAATTAGAAACCTTAGGTGAAGACCGGAACCAGACATAAAATTTAAGGTGGACAAAGGGTATATACCTTGATCAAGCTTCACTTCCTTCTGGCAATGTAATCAACCTTGTGTTTGAATCAAACACCAATTCAGTTCCGCAACTGAAGCAAAATGATAACTAGTTAAGAACTGGGGAAAAATGGGGGCTCCCCTAAATCATAGCCAGAAAATGTTACAGTAACCTAATCAATGCAAAATCACAAAATTGTTACTGATTTGTTTTTAGTGGAGAATTTAACTTACTTTGAGCATTTAATATTGTTGGTGGTTCCACCATTAGAAATTGACAGTATGGTCCCAAAGAAGGAGAGATTCTCTGTACCACAGTTTGGACAGGGGCCCTGGAGAATTAAGTCAACCATTAGTTGATGCAACTCCAAAATCATTTAGCTGTCCAATAAAAACCTCAAAGATATGTCCACAAAGTTCTACCTTCAAGATTAAAGAGTCTCTGACAATCAGTTTTGTGAGTGCTTGAGCTAACCAAACTAGCAAAGGCACCGCAGCAAACCACGTAAAAATGAAACTGAATGGCTCTGGAAGCTGAAATACAAAAGGAAAAAAACATATGATTATATTGTTGCCATTAAGAAGCAAGTAATGAATTATTGCCAGAAACAGATGAGCTGCTAAAATATAACGTTATGTCAGGCATTCTTCCTCGAGTTCTAGGCCTAGGAGGATAGAGGAGACAGAGGGCGTCTAAAGATTTTCTAATTAGAAGTAATTAATATTGTAACAGTGACATGTCACAAATTCAGGTTTGTGATACATTTAAGCAATTTTAATCCAAAAATTAAGGACCATTCATACTCCTTCGTTTCGAATTCATACCTTGAACTTATTTGCCACTGTAATTCTTATTATCAGCTCAGATTATATTCCTAATACTTACGAACAATTCGTGAAAGCAATAGTGAAGTTGAAAACGATGCATGCTATGAAAAGAATAAGGGTAGTTAAATAATTACTGCAAGAAGGTATTACTGGTCCAGGAGGTCCGATTATCCTAGCCCTTTGATTATTTATACCATAGAGAAACTTACTATCTACTTAAACTTCCCTTCCTAACCTAAACATATATCTGAGGTAATCTAGAATTACTAAGATTGAAGAATGAGCTGTCCTGAAATCTTCAGAGTGATTCAAGTTTTACCAGCTGATCCGATCATTTTTCAATTTTCTTCAATGTTTCCTGAGATGTAATATAGTCATTGCATTATTTGCATTACATGTTAGCCAACATGAAATCAGAATTTGAGGACAATGTTATTAGTATGATCGTGTGAAACAAAAGGTGCTCTCACACTATGGTGCAATGGTAGCTTCTTTAAACTTCCAAGAATCCTCATTGCTATCCCATGGTGTCCCCAAGAGGCATGGCTTGGTGGTGTAGAGCTTATGATCTGGCTTCCAAGTCCTGGGTTCAAATCCAGGGGGTGCATTTCTTATAAGAGCCTAGGACAGTCATGGGTTTTACCTCCTCCGCTTAAACCCGGGTTGGATGATTTGGCGGCGGAGTTTCCAACATTTCCAAAAAAATAAATAAATAAAAATCTATCCCATGGCAGAATGGAAAATTTTCTCCCCATTCGTTTCAGTGGCAGTATAGGAATATGGAGATCAATGGCAATTTCCAGTTCGGTTGGTCAATTTATAGAAGGGAAAAAGTATTGAATGAAGCTGTTAAAACAAATGTGCAGCTAAGGACTATAATTTGTCATATATTTAAAAAACGAGAACAAGAACTATATTAAAGATATACCTCCAACAGATATGTGATTTCAAATCCAGTGATATCATCCAGGAAGAAAAATCTGGCAGGACCACGAAATATAATTAATAACTAAAGTGCAAGGAGGAAAAAGAAAAACCGATGACTTGCAAGCATAGATCTTAACCCCAATGCAGAGGCAATGGCAGCTTAAATTTTCAAATTTAATCAGGAAACTGAAAAAATGAAATCCAAGACAATGTGATGAAAATTCAATCAAAGAGATATTCATTAATTGAACCTGGGTAAATGTTTGCATTTCATGAAGCAAACCTCTTTTCCTTTCCCAATTTTTTATATGAGCAGTGAGTAGCAGTGCGAACTTCAAACCTACAGCAATCTAAGAAAAGCAATGTTACTTACAATCCTAGTGCAACAACAGTCGCTGGCACGTTCAACAAGAGCATTTTGAGATAGTCCACTGACAAATCGCTGTAGACCTATGTCAAAAAAAAAATAGAGAGAGGACGATCAGCAAAGTTAAGCCAAACCCAGCTGACCATACATGACTTATTAGCAGAAGCACAGGGGTGCAGTACCAAAGGAATTTTTTAAAATAAGGAAATATCTGCTGTTCAAACCCGTGGTCAATTATTTTTCAATAACTTGGGTAATTAAATTGCTAATCAAGGCATGGTTAGGGAAAGATGCAACTTTAATGAAAGATAAAATCAAAACGATCATATATTACTACCTTCTGAAACTACTGTAGCTGTTAAAACTTAGGTGATAGGATCATAGGAATAAAAAAATCATAGGAAAAAGAGGTTTTATTAAAATTCATATATACCAATAAAGTGATGAGTAAACTTCATTCTATATGAAATATAAAACTGTATAGAAACAAGAAAAAGTTAATATTTATCTCAACAAAAAAGAAAGTATTTGGTGTATGGAAGCTGTACAGTTTAGCCCTTCATTTTGGTATGACATGCAGCACATGCTGCTATCTTTAGTATTAAAGTCATATTACAAGAAGTAGACTCATAAAAGAAACTCCTATACTTGGGAAGTTAAAAATTTTAAATGAACAAGATCCAATGAATAAAATTGTTAAATGAAAGGGCTTCACAATATTTAGAATCAGAGAGGAGAGAGCTGCCTCTAATATGAGTTTGACAGGTCTACATATTTGATTATGTTATTACAATGATCAAGGTCAAATAATTAGACAAGCAGGACAAAGAGTTGGCAATAAATACACACCTTTCTACTACGGAGACTGCACCGTGGACCCTCAACCACAATTTCGCTCCCTTCCGACTGCAAAAAAATAGTGACAAAAGTAAATGGCTGCCCCATAAACCCTTAATCCAACAGATGAAAGTTCCACAAGTTTGATAGTGTCTAATATGCATGTGCAATTAGATAAATGGATAAACAATGTTTCTTCAACCTAAATAATCTGTATAAAAGGAAAAAAAAAAAAAAAAAGCCGCAGATGTTCTAGCAAAGTGATCCTGTGTCTCAAATGGCTGCACTGAATTTAAAGCAGCTAAAAATTGCAGTTTTACAGAATCAGCATTCTAAATGAGCAATCATTAGTAATATTTGCTCCTGAAAGTTGTAACAGATTTCTCATTTGTCTTGTCCCACTAGAAGTTATCAATGATGTACATATGAATTACGAAAAATTTTCCGCCAACGTGAGCAAAATAAATTCAAGCCTTCCACGGAAACATTTTTCATGTTGCCATTGTAACAATTTTAGTGTGGATCAGCCTACTTTTTCTCTGCTATCTTTTTCACATATTCACAAGTTTAACAATGCAGTCTGTAGCTTAATGGATAAATACATCATTCTCATAATATGAAAAGTGTTCACGTTCCATTTTTTGAAATAAATGGAGAGTAAACCCTTGAATATGAAACAAACAGAAACACACCTTAAGTCTCTGCTTCAGTTTATCAAACTCTTTGTCGGACATAATAGGTTTCCCTGCCACATAAGCCATTGAAGCTTCGAGAAACTTTTGTTCATCAGAACCTGTATTGTCAAAATATAGTCAAATTTCAGATTTAACAAATGATTAAAAGTTTACACCATTACTGTAGGCGTTGAAGCTCCATATAAGATTTACTCCATACTTAGCATGACGACGCTGCTTCCTTCCCACATTAGTTCTTCCTTAAGGTTATCAAATTCCTCATTTGACATAATAGCTTTTCCTTCATAATAGAAAGCCTGTCGAACCAAATCAGAAAGGAACTTTTTATTTAATGCAAGCTAAACCAAATAACTAATTTTACCCAACTTCAAGAATAACATAAGAAAACGGTACCAGTGATCCAAGTGCTAAATTATCTGGAATTCACCGGCATGAATCAAATATCAAAGTTATTGGCATCTTCTTTTGTGGAATCATCATATACACTACAATGACAACACACTTAAGGAGAAAAAGGGAAAAAGGAAAACCCCATACTTGTAATGCCTGTAGAAACTCTTGTTCTAGTTCGCCCAATGACTTCTTCTCTTTCTTGTCTATGCTGCAATACTGCAGAATTTTACTATCTTCCACCTCATCTCCCTCAACCTGGCCTGAAAAGACGGGCAAAATGAGATTGAAATAATTAAATTTTAACTTTTTAATTAATGGATGAAACGCATATCAAATCCAGCAATGGTAAAGCTTTGATAGTGTGGTAATTTATTAATTAACAAAACCATTTTGTTTAGACGTAATCCATTTTGGAAGAAGGAAAATCAATTGATCTTATTAGATCATGTTAAACTTTATCATTCCGGTACTTATCTCATTTCATTGTCTTTAATACTATTGTTAGGTCCTCATTTATCAACTGAAACTTTTGGTTGAAGTTGCTTCACTAACTTGATATCAACTCTAACGTCTCAAGTTTGATTCCCCTTACGTGCAAACACTGTTTCAATTATTTATCTTGTCTTCCTGGCAATTTATTAGATTTTGTCTCAATGCTGGTTTTTCTACTTGTCAAAAGCAGAAGAAGCTCAAATTTTTTACTTTGAAAAGTCGGGATGTAGAATGTAGATTGTTTTTTAAAGAAAAGATTATCTAAAATACTCGTATTTAATTTCAGTCTTATTTCATTGTTTTTAAATAGTAATTTCAAAATTTTGTCTATTAAAATAATTTTCATGGTCAACCAAGCAAATCTAAACTGTATTTGAAATTCTTTTTTGGAGACGTGGGATTTCCCGCCGAACCATCACCTGACTTAAGCAAAGTAGTTAAAATATCGACTACCTCAAGCTCTTACAAAAAAATACACCCGTAGACTGGAACACAGGATCTGACAACCAATCCCTAAATCCTTTACCACTAAGCCACACCCTCTTCAAAATTTATATACCTAAGTGAATTATCAGTTTTCACTTTTCATCTATAATTAACCAACCCACCCTATTCTACAAGCAAGTACAACAAGTATAATACACTTCACAACGATAACAGTAACAATAATAAGACAAACAAACAAACAAATAAATAAAACTAACCTTGTTGGTCAGCAGTAGCCTTGACGGGCAGTACCAAAAATCTGCGTCGAACACAAAACTGCCTTCCATTGAACTGAGCCCTTGTAGAAGACGAAAGGGAAACCAAGGCTGCCGCCGGCTTTTGCACAGGGGCAGCAAAGACACGCTGTGGTGTTAAACTAAAGGCTATTTTGCTAGCCATTGATTTTGAAAACGAATTTGAGAAACCGGAGATATATAATAGTTTCAAGCCTTCAGTTGATAATAGTAATAGTATGTGTAGACAGTCGTTGCTGTTAGTGATTGTGTGTTCATGGTGATGGATCTTTTTTGATGTTTGGAGGGAAAGAAAGAGAGGGACAAAATCAAACAGATAAGGTTACTGACAAGTGTGTGGAGGGAATTGCAACGGTTTTTTTTTCATCTTAGAAAATCTGCCACGTCATCTTCTTTCTTGTTCGTTGATCTTCTGTTATTCTTGACACGTGGGATATTTTTATTGGTCATGTGTATGCACTTGTGTTTTTGGTTTGTTGGGCTGTTATTGGGCTTCTGAGTTTTTTGGACTGTATTTGGGCCCCTCATCGTTTTTTAATGTGTGCTATCCAATTAAAAGTAAATGACATGTGTGATGAACACAATCCTCATAAACAATTATATACATTTTATCTTCCTATTAACATTTAATCTCCAAATAACTCACATTACTCTCCAAAGAAATTATGATCCATGATGTATATATTTATGATTCACGCTTACTTCATTTTAAGATGATGAGATTATAAAACAAGGATTCATCTTCTTATTTGTACACATTTGATATTGAATAAAAATTTACTCCATATATTTTGTCTCTATTTCGTTCTCTTTTGTACTGTTGTGTTACTTATTTATATTTATAATTTAGCACGTTATCAGCACGAGTGTCTAATCAAACGTTAGGTAAAACTCTCGCCCTTTATCCTTTCTTTCAAAGGTATGGAAATTTTGTTTTAAATTTAGACAGTTTTAATTTTGCCTAATATTGTAGATTGATGCATAGTTAATTGCATAAAATATCACATTC
>SKCR01053039.1:0-48880 GCA_019454045.1 Zanthoxylum bungeanum | reverse complement strand
TTATCCGGTTCTCTCTTTCATTGCTTTGGAAGATTCAACTTGAATGATTTAACACTGAAGCAAACTTAATTATCAGCATAAACATAGTTTTACCTTTTAACTTTATTAATTAAACTTGTAATTTTTTTATTATTATTTATATTTTTGCATTATATCGCAGTTGCACTTATCACTTATATACACGGACACAGTAGAGACAAAGGCCTTGCTCTCAGGACGTGCAACAAAAGAAATGCAAATAAGCTTTGTGATATGGAAAGAATTGCAAGCAATTAATTGAACTGCAAAATGTAAATTGCTAAATATAATGTTTCAGTGCAATGAACTGAATATTTCTTTTCAACAACAATCAAGTGATCAACTGGCAGTCCTACTTCTGCTGTGATCATCAAGCCAGGAAATGATATCGGTAAAAACTCGAATTATCATGTCATCTGGCTCGCCCTCCAGAAGCGAATGAAAAGCATCCTTGTAAAGAATGAACTTCTTGTCCTTGCTGCTTGCTTTCTCATACAAGGCTTTGCTCACTGATGGGTCAGTTACGGTATCATCTTCTCCGTGCAAGATTAGTAATGGCAGAGAAATCTGTTGTGATTACCAGAATATGTTATCCAACACGAGGTTTATATGCCAAAATGAGCAACATAAAGAATGTCCTATATTAGCCGAAAACCTTCTGTTAAATGGAATTTTTGTTTTTCTTTGCGATTTGAGTAAACATAAGGAGTTAAAACGGAAAGAAACTTGCAAATCCAAATACCTCATTCAGTAAATAACTCATTATCTATATCCATTAAACGTCTAGCACAATAACATGCTCAGCTTGATTCTCAAGTTGTTCATAGCCAGCTTGATTCGTGGCATTTATTTAGTAGTATCATCAATCGCATCTCGGTTTATTACATATTATACTCTTTCCCTCAGTTTTATACTTTCTTCAAGTTCGTTACCATATTAAAACCTACAAAGTTATCAGCTATGCAATTTCTGAGAGCCCTTATTACTTCAGCAATTCAAATCTAAAGTTCAAACTAGAAAAGCCCCTTAGAGTCAACTAACAATAGCCTTATTCTGTGAATAAAGAAAGGTCATAAAAAACCTCAGCACATACGAAACTGTTTTAAGAGAGCATGAAGGCATACTATACATAATCAAAAGCCAAAGTTTCCTTAAAATGGACAAAATAACATAGGAGCAGTTAATATCAAAATTAAATATTAGAAAAGATTGCCGTACCTTTTCCAACTGATCTTCTATCTCTTGAGTGGTTTTGAGCAACTCCAGAGCAGTCCGCAAGCGTGGTTTATCCTTATAAGCAATAACATTATACTTTGCCTGCATCCAAAGAAAGAACAGAGATTTAGCAGGCAGTGTATTCAACAGAAAAAAATGAGAGCGTTTAAAACAGACAAGTGGATTGCAGAATGAATATAGAACTTAATCAAAATTCTGTCGGAAGAGAAAACAATGCTTCTAGCATATGATATGAGAATCCTAAGAAACAAACCAGTTCTCTCTTCTTCAAATCTCTAAATGCAGCCTCAGCCAAATCCTTTTGAGGAACCAACTTCTGCTTGGGGAAAATATTAGCCATGCCAATCAGGATTTGTTTTACTAAAAATGGGGGCACCATCTCATCTGAAATCTACACATGATTTGAGTTAATAGGAGGCAGGTATGATACTAACAAGTATCAAATATAATTAGGATAAAGCAAATACTTTGCACATAGGCGCAACAAGAATAGCACCACTCCATGCATTAGGTTGTTTTAGGTGCGCCTTCAGAGATACAGCTCCACCAAGAGACTGTCCAAAGAGGAAACTGGGCAAAGTACGAAACTCGGGACTCTCTGCCATAAACATCCACCAAAATATAAACATCAAGAATAGCCCAGTATCTCAATTATACTCTATCAAACCAAATATAAGGTGTTTGTGATGCATAATATACAGCCCGTAAACAGATAAATTTCATAATAGATGCATTATCTCAAGAATAAAAAATTCAACAAACGAGAGAAGGTTTTCTTTGATTAAAGAAAACCAAGATACAGGTAAATGAAGAAATCAATTTTCCATGGAAAGGGAAAGGTTCGAATCTAATTCTACTCTTGAAACCAAATTTATTTTTGTCGCCATTGAAGGTTTCAAAAGACGGATTCCAAAATAACACTATAAAGTATAAACAACTCAGCACACCTTTGACTTTGGAATAATGCTCAATGACATCATCAACAATCCTGTCAAAGGTGGGAACGTAGCCATGAAGACCTTCTGAAAGCCCAAATCCTGGGTAATCCATAGCAAAAACTCCGTACCCAGATTGTGCCAACTTCCTTGCAGTTCCTGAGAAAATGCCACAATGTTAGGCTCAATTATCACAACATGCCAAAGACTATAAACAGGTAACCACTACTTATTACTATGAGCTACATGCCTTCAAAGAAAAATGAGCATGTGTCTCCATAACCATGACAATAACACACCAATGCTTTGGGTTGACAGATCTCCGGTAGCCAACTTTTACAGAAAACTTCCAATCCTCTAGAATTCACCTCATACGACTGTGCCACAGAACAACGTGGTTATCTTTAGTTACAAGCAGACTACAGCAATTATAAAAGACAAAAATGACAGGACAAAAGGTTGGATATCATTAACGACATCTGGAGTATAAATGACCTTGCTCATTTCCATATAAAATGAACTGAAAGGCTAAACACAAACTGTTAGAATGAGGAGGTATGCCAATGTTAAAAGGAAGGACGTGTCATTCCGTGAGGGAGAGTGGGTCTATCTCAAGCTGCGGCCTCATCGTCAACAGTCCGCAGTAAGGAGGGTCAATGTCAACACGCAGCCAGGTTTTATACGCCTTTTCAAATTCTCCAAAAGGTGGATGAATCCTGGACCCTTAGAGGATTCATCTGGTTTTCCATGCATCCCAGTTAAAAAAAGCATTGAGCATGGTATGAGTGGAAACGGCACTACCTGAGGCCATAGAGGAGGAATGCGACTCGAGGCCATTCTTGCTCGAAGGACTAAACAACATGGGGATCAATAGGTTTATCAATGGTTAATCAAATGGCAGAATAGGCCAACGGAGGAGACCACATGGGTGAACCAGGATGGCATTCGTCAACAATTTCCAAAATTTGGACTTGGGGACAAGTCCACTGTCCCAGGATTCCATATTTTTATTAAATGAGAGAGGGATTCACCAGGGCAAAAATACTACAACTACTATAGATAAAAGATATTTAAGGGGAATGGATGCGCTCTTTTTTGTCATTTTTTCATCTGTGAATTGTTGATGAACCCACCTCATTCGTTGATTCTATGTGATCTCATATTTCTATCAAGCATGAGTTCTATTACAAGGTATTGCGCCTATAAATCGAGTCTCTTTTAGGGACCGCATTCCAAAAGAGGAGCAGGGAGAGCAGGGAGATGGGCTTGAGCAGACTGCTACTAATGATCAGGACATAGCAGCCCAGATTAAGGAGAAGCCAAAGCCATGTTTTCAGCTGGTGTATGAAAGAAAAAGAGGTGTGAAGTCATGTGTACAGGACAGCTGGTACAATTGAGGATGGAGGGTTGATGTGGATTGAGTTAGTTAAAGGGAAGTATTGTTATATATACAGTAATTATGTGGGGGGAATCATCTTCTGTCTTTTGCGCAATTGGTTATTGTTGTGGGGGGGGGGGGGGTGTTAAGGGTAATCGGGTAGCACCAGTGGATGGTCTGCTTGTAGGTCTTCTTGCTGTTCCTTTCGTTTTTCCACAAACCTGGTGTAAATATTTGCATTTTATGTTTAAATCAATAGAATGAATTAGCTATTTCCTTTTATTTGTTGCCATTTGCAATCCTAAAGACAAGAGGTTTAACATAAACTACTTAATCAGGAAGAAGAATAAGTAAAACAAAGAGCCAAGAAGTCGACATTTCCAAGTCGCTCAGGCTTGTCAATTAGTTTACGGAGTCAATAGCTAAAAACAACTATACAATTAAGAAAAAGGTGGCGGCGCAGCAAAATTAGAGAAAGGTGCAGTCTTGATACGCAATGACTAAAAGAACTTTCCATTTCAACTGTATGCACAAAACAAAGCATTCATTCTCAGTGCAGAAATTATCCCTTCATATGAATTATAAACAGGAAAGAATAAAGCCTAAGTTTGAATTTTTACCTCCTTCATTTTCAATCCATCACAAGTGGTCTGCAAGATGAGCAAAAAAAAAAGTAATCAAATTATTCCTTAACATTCCCAAGAGCTGTAAAGAAGACTAAGAGTATAAAAAGCAATGAGCAGATTAGGAAAAAAAAAAAAAAAAGCTTCTCAGTTTTTATGGGATTGTATTTAAATCATATTCTCAAATTGTTTTCATTTCCAATTCCTCAATTAACCCAGACAAAACCCAATTGCCATCATCAACTTCCAATAACAAATTACTAATCAAAAACTCAAAAGACATAAAGAATGCAATAACTGAAATGAAAATCAACACAAATTCTAAATAAGATAAAGCAAATAAAGAATCACCTTTAACAAAATATGGTCAATATTAAGCTGAATATCCTTAAAAGCCTCACGAGCCCGCCGCCTAGCGGGTGCCTCATCCATGTTAGCATCCAAAATCTTGCTCAATTCATCACTTATTCCTTCGAACTTCAATTTTGCCGCCATTACTCTGCTTTTTCCTCTGAACCCGATCAGCCCTCCACGCAAACGCTAAAATTTTGTTAAAGGAATAAGAAAAATTCAAAAGTGACGGCTTTCTGGGTTTTTCTTTTAAGGAATACCATGAACAAGGTGGCGACTGCACAGTGAAAGCTGACCTTCAATCCGTGTTTAGATTAGTAAATAAATTATTTTTAGGAAATTATCTCATTTATATCTTGAAAAAGAATATTACGTGGCATGATGATGCATTATTTAATTAACAGATTTAGATTTTTTTTAATTTTAAATATTTTTAGAAAATTATCTTATTTATATTTTAAAAATAGTAAAAATCTGAAATTATTATAATATTTTTTAAATATATAATTTTTCCACTTGGAGATTTAAATGTATACCAATTTCTTTTTTTAAGTCAAAATTTGATAAATTTTTTATAAGATTTCAGGTTAAAGAAAAATAATACATTTTTGTAATAATTTAAAAAAGTGTATAATATTTTAATAATTTCCCTTGTTTTTTAATAACAAAATTTAATAATTAAAATTAAAATTAAAAAAAGGAAGAGTATGTTAGTGTTTTTGTGGACAATGGGCCAAAAATGATAACGTTGAAAATCTCATCGTTAAATCATTTTTTCCGAATTTAAACGGAGCAGATAAAATTTTCGATTGCCCCAAATTCTTACAAAAAAACACTCCCTAAATTCAATTCCAAAATTTCAAGATCATATCCTGAAACCCTACACCATCAAATCACGTCCATTGGAGACGTCAAAAATGATAAAGGCTATCTGACTTTTATTAATTTTATTTTATGAGGTCGTTGTAGATGCGGTTTGAATGGGAGAGGTTTCTGTTTCAAACTAAATTCTAAACTTGGTTTTAATTAACATTTGGGTCCTTAAAGTTTTGTAAAATCACATTAAAATACAGTTTAAAACAATTTTTACATTATCCATCTTTGGGATATTGTATAAGCTAAGAAGTTGATATACAAATATTATATCTAGATTAACGTGGCAAATCATGTGTCATTTAATACTTGGTTCTTTTATTTTTTTAATAATTATATCATGTGTTATTTAACAATTACTTAAAAAATGTCATTAAGAGGTCTGGTTTGGTGGTGTAGGGCTTAAGATCTAATCTTGAGGTCTCGAGTTCGAATCCAAGAAGTGCGTTTCTTGTAAGAGTCTGTGACAGCCGGAAGTTTTACATGCTCCACTTAAGTCCGGAATGGGTGGTTTGGCGGTGGAATCTCCAACGATTTAAAAAGAAAAGAAAAAAAAAGTAGTTGTGTACAATATCTTGTAAGTTTAACGTTACCGTTTTATTTATGAATATTAATGAAATTATCTACATTACATTATTGTTTTATTAATGAGTATTGATGGAATTGTCTGCATTCTAACTTTATTGTGGTTACTTAAAACAAATATAATACAAATAAGGCTTCATTTGTAGTGCGGAATTGTGCTTATACCATAAAATAAAAGTTGACAGTATTTGGCAATACAAATTTAAAATAATATTTGTGATAAAAATTAATAAATGTTATATAAGTTTTTCATCAAATAACTACACGATAAATTCACCTTAATTTATCATTTCAATATTTATCAGATATTTTAAAGTTGTTGCTTAAAAATCTCAACTGTTAAACGATAATTCTAAGCAGACCTAAAATAAAAAATAAAAAAATTTAATTTTAACAGTCAATAAATTTTTTTGACTTCTTTGGAGGGGAAACGGTTCAATTTAGTGTGCAATGAGTTATAGGTGATATCTAAAAAACATGAAAGTTTTAACTTCTTTGGGATTTATGTAGAGTGAGTAGAAAATTAGGATTCTAGGAAAAAAATTGTCCATGATTAAAATTTCGATCGAAATTTTAACATAAAATATCATGTATTTCGATCAAAATTTGAGATGATTTTTAATCAAAATTCAAAAAATTGATGACAAAAAGTCTCGATTGTCATCCTTAAATCTATGTAAAAAGAATGTATAATAGTGTGATTTTATCAAATTTTAGGGATCCAAATGTTATTAATAGTTACTGTCTTGCATTTGTTTTTGTTTGGTCAATAAAAGCGGGTGGTTGAATTCGTCAGTTGTTGTTGTCGAAGCTTCAGTTGACGTGGCTGGTGACGATACGGAAGCGGATATCCCGTGACTGATTGTCACCTGGCTGCGTGACCGCACGTTGGTTAATGGGCACGTGGCATCGAAAGCAAAGGACGTACAATCTGGAAAAATCTTACGTGCATGTTAATTATATGTTTTTGTATTTTATGAAATTCAATTTCGTTGATTGTTTTTATGCATGCATGTTTCAGTAATCTATTTCATGGATATATTTTTTTTTTTTTGTAAGAACCTAAGGTAGTTAGGGATTTTACTTACTGCACTTAAAGTCGGATTGAGTGATTTGACGATGAGGTTTCCAACGTATAAAAAAAATGGATGTTTTAGTGTAAATCTTATTAAAATTATTTTAATTGTGTTCATGTTTTATTTAATTGGAATTTATAGAGAGAGAAAAAGCTGGTGAGGGTATTGAAATTAAACCTATATAACAATGTTTTGTCATTATATTTATTGACTATATCATAACCTCATAGTAATGGTCAATTATGTCATTGCATCTCTCCCTAATAAATTAAAAAAGTCTTAGGTAGCACAACATTATTATGCATGTACAATGCATTTATTATAATTAAAATTCAAAATGTGTGTTTGTTCAAATCTGATTGGATGGGACATTTTTGCTGTGGTAGATAATAAATATATTTGTTTTGAACAAAATCTTAGACGGTAGCGATGCTACATCACACCTTAAATACAAAACAAACAAACAAAAATATAAATGAAATGTAAGGATAAGATAACACTTGGGAATGACAAAAAAAATCCGTATTTATTTGGAAGAAAATCAAATATTTGATAGAGAGTCGGTTTTAGGCTCTAGGCAGCATAGAACACTATTCAGGGCCTCTTATTGGCTATAAAATTCGAGTTTTTTTTTTTTTTTTATTTTTTATATTATGATATTAAAAAATTTAAGTTTGTTGATGGGATTTTTAAAACTAAGATATTCACATAGTTCGGCAAGGGCAAATGGAGAACTTCCATTTTTGGGAGAATCAGACGGCCAGATGTATATGTCATTTCTCAGGTAGTACGAGAATCCGAGCACCCCTTCCTCGGATCTGGCGTAGGTTCCATGGGCCGACAACATCAGAACTGAAGTCGACCACTTAGGATCGGCGGCTCAGTTTGATGTTATCTTCCCTCCTGGAACAAGTTGATGAGTTCAGATATTCCGGGTTAGGGCGGGAACAATTTGGGAAGCTCGGCAGATCACTTGGCCGACCTCTTGAAGACCAACGTGAGATCAGAATAGTTGAATTTTTCCCTCCAAAATCAACTTTTCACATCTGAAATCTAACAGGTTGTCATCATTAATGAAAAAGGCGTGACAGTGTACTTTTACGGCGTGATGTGATGGGAAATCAGATGGTAGACTTTACTTTCGGTGATGGCAGATTAGGGAAGAGAACCTGTCAAATCACCGGAAATCCGCAGACCTGCAGTGCTGGCGTCACAAAGATACGAGAATAGTATTGTATATCCATTAGTATATAAAGGGGAGGTTGATCACATTTGTAAGGGTTGTAAAATCTTTCATTTGATTACTACTTGTAAGAAATGCAAAAAACAACCAACAGCTCCGTTACTATTAGACATGCCCTCCCAAACAGGTCGGTCCAGCTGGTTTCGATAATAAAATAACCACATCTACTTTGTTCATGGACGTAGGTTGAATTAGCTCCGCCGAACCACGTTAAACGCTCTTTGTCGATTTTTTGTGCTTGTCTTGTCTTTTACCAAATTTATTTTTGGTCTCCCATAACCAAACAAATTCAAGGTTGAAGGAGGATTGTCTCGGGAGAGTTATCTCGAAACTGCCGCTGGGACAAAAATCACCCGTCAACAAAGTCTAAAGAATAAAAATTGAATTTAAGCTCAATTCTAATAAATTGTTTAGGCCTAATTCATATATGTATATTATGATTTAAAAAAATATGCATATTTTTTGTCAAGACAAATGATCCATTTTTATGAGTCGGTTTAGGGCCCCCAAATTTCAAATCCGACATTGACTTGACACGTGCCAAACGCACCACAAAGGGAAGGGCCCCTCGCTATAGTATGACTTCAAAGTTTCTCATCAAATACTGACCCCATAAGCATATCGTCAGAGCTTGAATTCAGGACCTCCTCTCAAAGTATGAATGCAAGACCTCTCGGCAGAACGTTCGCTTCAGACTCACTTCCAAGAAAGGCAAGTATGGGTCATGCGAGGAGTTAACCCACAATATCAACTCTTTAAATACGTGAATCTTCGAAATAAGGAATTATACAGCCAAACAAATATTTTCCGTTTCTTGAAGCTAGTCAACCACCTAAAATAAGGGAATTTCGAGATTCTAGCGATTGACCTAGTTAATAAAGAATGTAAATGGGAATGTAAAGGTAGTGAGTGACAGTTTGCTTCTAATAACATTATAAATAATATGAGAATCCCCAGAGAAATGGATCGATCTCTTGTTAATTGAGAAATAATAGATAACTCTTTGCTTTAAGTTATTGTTTATTTGATTCTATTGTTTGTGAGGTTTCGTGTATAAACAATTAGTGTCGTTTGTGCGAAGTCGAGATAAAAAGTTGTGTCTACGGTTAATTCGATCCTATTCCCCAAGAACATTATTTTTTTAGCTAAACCAAAAATAAAAAGCTACGTCCTCTTTTGTTGTTTTGGAAAAACAAGAATGACACTAAGGAATGAAGAGTCCAAAATCTCGGCAACCATTTGAGACTTATGATGAACATCTGGACGAAAAGAAACAAGATGATGAAGCAAATGGAAGAACAGAAACAGGTCATGAAAATAGTTCTAAGAGCATATGTAGGTCGTGCAATAGGATAATTATACGCCCAGCCCAAATTCAGGGGGTTGTCCCTTTGCCGGACAATAGAAAGGGAAATGAAGGAATCGTCGCCAGCGACCTCCAAGTGGAGAGGCAAACAGAGGAGAACAACGACAAAGAGGTTTCAGGGAAGAGCTCCATCAAGATAGACTATGGGGACTCTAATGCGGAGAGCTCCGGGAACCAGGGCAGAAGATGGAAAGAGGTAGAACACACGGAGAAAGGTAAAGGCTTGTACGTGGTGTTGGTTTTATTCTAGGTCCCAAGATCATCAAACAAGCATGAAGAAGTGTGAAATACATATCAAAGAAGTTGCGGAATACTTACATTGATCGGTTGAGACGATTTGATAAAGAACAAAAACCATTTTAGCCCTTCCAAAAACGCCACTGCAGTGCAGATTTTTCTGCCCACTGTTTTCAGTTTTGAGTCACCATTTTGAGCTTCAAATCTTCGTCGTTTGATTCCCGGATCGTGGGTGAGTTTCCCTAACACCTTCGTATGACTCTCGGAGTGCTACCTCTCAAGTATTTTGCAACAAAAACACTCAAAAATGGCTCACCATTTTCGGCCAACCAAGGCAGTTCACTGCCCCTTGGGCGTGAACTTGAGGGAGAGAAAGAAAAGAGATTTTGATGTGTTAGGTTGGTTAAAACATTTTCCAAAATGCTTTATATATTTATCATAAAATATATTAAAGATTTACCAAATAATCCATTAAAAATCAAATGGTAAATGCTTCCACCAACTAATACAATTCCACCAATACACATCAACTATTCATATTACTTTATCAAAGTGACATGTTGTCAAGTCACATCACTCAAAGTGACAAGTGATTTGACGCATGATGCGACTAATGATTTGACGCTTGATGTGACTTGCGTGCCGCACTCGAATTCTAAATATGAATGCGCTCGCAATCACACTCGGGCTCGGGTTCGCTAATTCCCAATTAGCGAATTTTCCGTTGCGTCGTAATTAAATGATTACGCCTAGCGAAATCACTATCCACGTCGCTAACAAATTAATTCTAAATTAACTCGTTCGCCCGAATTAAAATCCAATTTCAATTCCGCGTCGAAATCCAATTTTGTTTAATATATCGAATATATTAACTTTGCCGATTAATTCCAAATTAATCATTTTCTCTCTTTAGACGATATTTTATCTAAGATAAAATATCTTCGTAATTAATCTCAGATTAATTTTCTCTCTCATCGAATTAATCCCATATTAATTAAAGTGCGAGTCATACATCATCAGTGAATCATTGGGAAGCGACCCATGAGATCCCCAGTTATGTTGGCAGTAAATCGGGTCGTCGGACTATCCGAACACGTAAGTACCTCGTACTACGTTTATACCGATTTACAAGACAAGGTTGGCCTCTAGCAAAGCGCTATGCCTACCCAATTCTCCGGAAACATGCTTACAGGAATAAGCGATCTATATCAGGCGTATTATACAGCGTATCGTGTATATCGATCCAGTATCGGATAGTCGCGTGCTAGGCCTGGGGCTGGAGTTGTGTCTGCCCCGTACGAAGCACATGTCGGATGTCCGGTAACTAGTCTCTATAATCGGATATACATGACCTAGTCATAATATCGCGATTGGCCGTGCAGCACTTAAGAGCACTAATACCGTATCCTACGTGACATCATCTCCACTATGACTGGAGTGATACTTCCGTCTTGACATCACACCCAATACTCTACGATTCTCAATATACTAAGTATCGGCGTACACATAACCTGTTACAGCCCTGGACGACCTTAACTAAAGTAAATTGATTGTCGTAAGTATTAGCGGTGCAAGTCTCAGGTTAAGACCAAATACACCTACCCTGATGTCGGACTCCCATAGACACATAGTCATACTACCAATGGATTTCGATGGGGTCTATCTAGAGCGAAGTTGTTTCCCGTACCATCGGTGAAACACAACCTCCTATTACACTTGCATGAGTATCCAATACCCAATATATGAGAACTATGCCGTTATGCCCTCACAACGCGCACAAGTGCAATACTAGTCTTTTACGTATTTTTCGATGTCCAATCTCGATAATACTCTAACTAGGGATATTTAATGATTTATCCTTCGTGGACTGATACTGTCTCATATCATTCTCCGTCCAGGAACAAATCATAGGGACCTCTCATCATTTATACATCTAAGGTGATCTAATCACAAATGATAAGAGTGCAATCTCATTTGTCACATAGTTAATTTGTACAACAACACCATGATTTGTACAAATAGTGACGCTATGGGTCATAATTATCCAACAATCTCCCACTTGGCCTATAGCCAGTCACTCGAGTGTCTTACACCCGAACTATGTACGGTTGGCTCAAATTGTTGAGAAAAGGTTTTCGTCAGTGGATTTGCATGATTACTGTCTGATGCGATTTATACGATCATCACATCGCCACGATGTATGATCCGAACGAATCAGATAAATAGTCGAAGTCTATATCTGGATCGTTGATGAGACCATTAATTCTTTAGCATGTGCTGACGCCTAGCTCAGCTGCTAACAGAACTATATCTAATCTAATTAGATTTATTATCGACCCAAATGGCTTCTATTGCTGCCTCAGCTACAGCAATAATCTGCATTTGTTGTTTTCTTCGGTAACAGTATCTTGCTTGGAAGATTTCCAGCTTACTGTACCGTTATTCAAACTGTATAGTACCATTTGCGACTTTTAGTCGTCTTTATCGGTTATAGGAAACTTGCTACAGTGATCTCAGTCACTTCAAGTTCTCATTCTCCATCGTCTAAGACAGCATCTTTAGTTCTCTAAGATACTAACATATGTTATTAACTTCAATCCAGTGACTATCACTCGGATTGGCCTGTTTGTGAATCCATATGCTCAAAGCGTATGAGACATCAGGTCGCGTACATTTTTCAATGTACAATTTCTCAGAGAGTGTTAACAACTTAATCTATCCCAGTAGATCTTTATTCCTTGAATAAAGGTTGTTTTATCCTAAGAATTCTACGGAGAATAATCTCGAAAGCCAAGCTTTCGCCGATTGTTTTATGGGAATATCATTTCCAAAAATGATATATATTATCATTATTTTATAGGACAACCACTGTCAGTGCACTCCCACTAACCTCCTTATATACACAAGAATCTTTTCTGTTTTGAATCAAATCATACACTATTATAATTACATCAAAACATCAGTTTCATGAATCTTATGCTTGCTTCAATCCAAACATGGATCGAATAACCCGCAAACCTTGTTTGCTGGTTTTAGTACGACAAAATCGTCAGGATGTTATAAACATCCTCCAAAAGGTTTCCATTTCAGGAAAGCGATTTTGATCTTTAACTGACATATTTCATAAATGAAACGTACAGCTTTAGCAAGCATTATCCGAATGGATTTACCGTGGCAACAGATAAAAGGTTGAACCGTAATCAACACAATGTTGATAACGATACCTTTCCACTACAAGCCTAGCTTTGTACGTTGGTATGTTGCCATCCATGTATGTCTTCCTTGAAGACCTTTACAGTACCAATAGGCACAATGCCTTACGGTACAACAACCAATGTCCAAACATAGTTGGTATACATGGAATCCATTTAGGACTCATGGCACTTTGCCATAAATGGAGTCGATACCTTGTATCAATTTCTCAAACGTAGTCGGTTGGTATACCTAAATAAGATTGACATCTTTATGAGGTGAGATCAGAAACTCATACCCCAGGTTGTTTTCTGATTCTCTCCGATCTACGTGGTTCTTGTGTATTCGAAGATTAATGGTACATATTCATCCTTGATGATCTGTTTGTGTTCCATTAAGGACTTCATGCCTTGAACAGTATTACTCCGATTTTCATCGAGTTTTACTGTCCTCCCACTGACCACTGCATATCGGTATTCCTCTAAGTAATATCGCATGGTGAGCAACAATCACATTGTTCTCTTGTGAGATATATAAGTACTATACTTATGGTTTCCCCTAGGATAACCTATAATTGGCACTTATCCAATTTGGGTTCTGGTTTGGTATCATCCAAACGTATGCTTTGCATTCCCAAATCTTCAGGAGTGTGAAACCCTGTTTCCTTCCCGTTCATATCCAATATGAATTCTGTCAAACAGATTTTTATGGAACCTTATTCTAAATAAGTTTTGCACTGTTAATGCATATCCATTGAAGGAAAATGGTAGCTCAGAGAGACTCAAGATAAACCTTATGATGTCCAACAAAATCCGGTTTCTCCGTTCGGACACACCGTCAATTGACGTGTTCCGAGAGGAGTCCTCATTTGAAAGAATACTATACTCTTTCAAGTATTTATTAAACTTATTGCTTAAGTATTTTCCATTACGGTCTTACCGTGACGGTATAATACAATAGCCGATCTTTCTGTCTATTTGTGTCGAAACTTCAAAACTTTTCGATTTGTGTTCTTCAAAAGAAACACATAACCATAACGTGATGCTACATCCGTTGAGGTCACGAAACATTCATATCCCTTCTAGCCTAGCTAGATATGGGCCCACTCAATTCACCATGAATTAGGGCTAACAGATCGGTGGCACTTTCACTATTACCAAGTAAATAGTGTTTTAGGTACTTTACCTAATAATCTAGATTCGTAGACTTTATTTGATTAGTCAAATTAGTCCTAGTACCCATTCTTCAAAAGTGTGGATATACGAGTCTTGTTTAATTGTGTCACAGACAACAATGCCACAAACAAGTTTATTTTGATCAAATCAGTATGAGCTATTAGTTTGTCATATCATATGTTCAAGATTTTATTTATATTCAAAATATAAATTCTGTTATTCACATTTAATGTGTACATCTCAATATCATCTTTATACAATGAAACACTTTAGTGTTCTAGAATATAAAGGTTTATCCGCAACGAATTAAACACTGATATAGAGATAATGTTTATAGTCAAACTAGTTACATTATAACAGTTCCTAATATAGGTCACACCCAAAGGGTAGTTCCTAAATTTAGGTATCTTCGGTCGAAACAGCGACTTTTGTCCCGTTTCCGATTCGCAGATGAATCTGAGCTTGAAGTCAGTATCATGCTCACAACAGATTCTGAACATCAATGCATATATTTTATGTACCACACTAAGTATTTAAAATCTAATTTCAATACTAGTAGTGAACATAATTTTGACAAATATTCTTAAAGTCAGAGCCTTGCCCTTTCTTTAATTCCTTCGTGTCTGCCATATCCAAACGGCAGTTACTTTATGATATGTCATTTATCTTCCCAGAAGATTATAATGATTTTGCCTTTGCCCTTTCCAATATTTCAGAAGCCTTTGGACAAACCTTGGGTTTCTAGAATATTGAAGTAAAGTGCGCCTTGCGCTACTAGCCTAATTGCAAAGTTTGACTTTATCTCATTGAGATTTGTCATTAACTCTCCAAGAATTATTAATTGCAATTTTAATACTTCTTAAATCTAAATATAGATTTATGATAAGTATATCAGATTAAGCACTAAAGTTATCATCACACAAATCTTCCAAAGATTATGCTCTACTATTTGCTTAATTCAGGGCTTATGCATAATAGGTTATTTTATCAAATAAAGTAACTTATTATTTATTTCCAGGACCATCCTGAAATTTAATTCCCATTTGAAAATTAAACCATTTAAAATATTTTAATCCAATATTATATTTTAAATGTCCAACTTTTCAATATTATTTTGATTTCAATAGTCCAACTATTTAATCAATTATTTCAGGTACTATTTATTATAATGATTACAATAATCCAATTATTTAATCAACTATAATATTAATTCAATTATATTGATTACTATAATCCAATTATAAAATCAACTATTTTATTGAATTGTTTAAATATAGTCCAAACATATTAATTAAAACAACATTAAATATTAGTCCAACTAATACTTTTAATTTATTTGACGAGTGATATTTGTTTGAGCGCGTATGGCGAGTAATTGAACGAATATTGCAAATTCAATTCTTGCCTCCCACTATTTTTCGGCGAGCCTCTAACCCTCTGTCGAGTACTCGGGAAACTGTGTTTCCTAGTGGGCTAGGATCCCGTTAAATATCACACAATCTTGACTTTGGCCAACAAATTGTATGATAATTAACTAGGTAGATCTCTAAGATCAATTGGATCAAATCCAATTCCTAGATCCAGTAGGTGGACATCTAAGTCCGAAACATATATCCCATATATGCCTATATATCCAATATATACCTTAATATTTTTCCTCTGAATCAACTAGGCCTTGGCTTTGGCACAACAAACCTAATGATCCCAGTCAAGCGCGACCCATTGACCATGGAAAGCTTCGTAATCAATGTCGAGTGACAAGAAGTGGTCTTGACTTTGGCCAACAAACCACAACTTGGACAAGACACCGATATGGAACAAAGCTCTCGTGATTCAAACACATCTTTGACGGACAAAGGGCTTGACTTTGGCCAACAACCAATGCAGTCTCGGATCTTGAGTAAGAATCACTCAATGGAAGGAAAAACGCATGATATTTGATGAGGGTTTTTCGCGTGCAAATTGGCTACCAATTTATTATCTTTGTTAAGGTCTCATCTTCATACACCCTTAAACATGCATTCTAAACACATAATAAAGCGCATATGAAAATAAATAATAATGATATGCGGATGGATACTTAACACATTGATCCTAGATCAAATCTCTCACTTTCTCTCTCAAACTAGCACTTGTATTACTTCTACCTGTTACACTACACTTCTAAAGAAACCTCATTTACATTGAGGGGAATAGGTGAGAAGAGAATACAAAGAGAATAGAGGTGATAAGGCTGGACACGCAGGTCCAATTTAATAAATCAAATTTATTACAACAATTTCCAAAATTGCCCCCACCCGACTAATATCCATCTGATATACATTATTCATTCATCACAACCATGTATTCACACAAAGCATGTTATCAATCAATCTAATCAAATTAATTAATCTGATAATTAGTGATCATCCAATGTTCAAACAACGATTTGATTTTGCGGGAGTCAAACTTGTTTTGTGAATAAGTACTCAAAGTACGAATTCTCGAATTAAATTAAACTACAACATTAAATCCAATTTAATATGTATTTAATACTAACTCTCTATTTAATTCCAAATTAAATATTACACTTTATTAATAAACCTTTTACGACTTAAATTCCAAATTTAGTCGTAACGCGTCTCAAAGACCGATTAACGTCCAACGTCAATTCAATTCAAGTCCAATGGGCTTTTAATTGATTTCTTAAGGCGTGGACTTTTGGTCAACTCGGATCAAACCGAATAACCAAAATCCAATCCGGGAATTACCCCATAAGCCCATAAATCAATTTAGGCCCAATTAAACTTTAAAGGTTTATAAAGTCGCATTTGGGCTTTATGGAAGCGGTTTTGGGCTCAATTGGATCCAATCCATTTGGCCTAAACCCAACTTTGTACAACAAAGCCCAATAAGCCCAAAAATAACATTACAAGTCCAAATCCAATTCAAACCCAATTAATTAAATCATAAAGTCCAATTTCATAATCTAATTAATTCCAAAGTGTATTACATGATCAATTACACAATTCAATATTTCCATAACATTAATTTGTCCAATTAATCATGCTCATCATCATCATCACATGTCCAACACATTAATGAAAAATCAAACCCATTCATCATGCTTAAAGTCTCGGCCAAGGGAGATAATTTTGTCAGATTTGAATTCAATCCAATTAATTCCACAATCGACATCTAATTAACTTCCCAAATGATTTCCAATACATCCAATTATCAAAAATCAAAAATTACCAAGACATTAGGGCATTATGGAATTCGGCCAAGCTAAGCAAATTAGGGATTTATGTTCAATTCAAAATTCAATCCAATTGACCTTAAATTAACATCATCCTTCATGATTCTAATCCATCTAATGAATCAAAAAACAAAAATTCCAAGAATTCCAATATGCTTACTACATTCGGCCAAGCTCCAAACAAATTGGGGAAATTTGTTCCAAACTTAATTTCATGAAATTGATCCAATCAATATTCAAAACATATATTAAGCATACTCAATCAAACAATTTAACCAAATCATGCTCAAAATCAATTTACCCAAATTTTAAGCCCTAAAATTTCATGCTTGAACCTAGGCTCTTGATGCCATTGTTGGTTTTATTCTAGGTCCCAAGATCATCAAACAAGCATGAATAAGTGTGAAATACATATCAAAGAAGTTGTGGAATACTTACATTGATCGGTTGAGACGATTTGATGAAGAACAAAAACCATTTTAGCCCTTCCAAAAACGCCACTGCAGTGCAGATTTTTTTGCCCACTGTTTTCAGTTTTGAGTCACCATTTTGAGCTTCAAATCTTCGTCATTTGATTCCCGGCTCGTGGGTGAGTTTCCCTAACACCTTCATATGACTCTCGGAGTGCTAGCTCTCAAGTATTTTGCAAAAAAAACACTCAAAAATGGCTCACCATTTTCGGCCAACCAAGACAGTTCACTGCCCCTAGGGCGTGAACTTGAGGGAGAGAAAGAGAAGAGATTTTGATGTGTTAGGTTGGTTAAAACATTTTCCAAAAATGTTTTATATATTTACCATAAAATATATTAAAAATTTACCAAATAATCCATTAAAAATCAAATGGTAAATGCTTCCACCAACTAATACTATTCCACCAATACACATCAACTATTCATATTACTTTATCAAAGTGACATGTTGTCAAGTCACATCATTCAAAGTGACAAGTGATTTGACGCATGATGCGACTAATGATTTGACGCTTGATGTGACTTGCGTGCCGCACTCGAATTCGAAATATGAATGCGCTCGCAATCACACTCGGGCTCGGGTTCACTAATTCCCAATTAGCGAATTTTCCGTTGCGTCGTAATTAAATGATTACGCCTAGCGAAATCACTATTCACGTCGCTAACGAATTAATTCTAAATTAACTCGTTCGCCCAAATTAAAATCCAATTTCAATTCCGCGTCGAAATCCAATTTCGTTTAATATATCGAATATATTAACTTTGCCGATTAATTCCAAATTAATCATTTTCTCTCTTTAGATTATATTTTATCCTAGATAAAATATCTCCGTAATTAATCCCAGATTAATTTTCTCTCTCATCGAATTAATCCCAGATTAATTAAAGTGCGAGTCATACATCATCGGTGAATCATTGGGAAGCGACCCATGAGATCCCCGGATATGTTGACAGTAAATCGGGTCGTCGGACTATCCGAACACGTAAGTACCTCGTACTACATTTATACCGATTTACAAGACAATGTTGGCCTCTAGCAAAGCGCCATGCCTACCCAATTCTCCGGAAACATGCTTACAGGAATAAACGATCTATATCAGGCGTATTATACAGCGTATCGTGTATATCGATCCAGTATCGGATAGTCACGTGCTAGGCCTGGGGCTGGAGTTGTGTCTGCCCCGTACGAAGCACATGTCGGATGTCTGGTAACTAGTCTCTATAATCGGATATACATGACCTAGTCATAATATCGTGATTGGCTGCGCAACATTTAAAAGCATTAATACCGTATCCTACGTGACATCATCTCCACTATGACTGGAGTGATACTTCCGTCTTGACATCACACCCAATACTCTACGATTCTCAATATACTCAGTATCGGCGTACACAGAACCTGTTACAGCCCTGGACGACCTTAACTAAAGTAAATTGATTGTCGTAAGTATTAGCGGTGCAAGTCTCAGGTTAAGACCAAATACACCTACCCTGATGTCGGACTCCCATAGACACATAGTCATACTACCAATGGGATTCTGAGGGGGTCTTTCCAGAGCGAAGCTGTTTCCCGTACCATCGGTGAAACACAACCTCTTATTACACTTGCATGAGTATCCAATACCCAAATATATGAGAACTATGCCGTTATGCCCTCACAACGCGCACAATTGCAATACTAGTCTTTTACGTATTTTTCGATGTCCAATCTCGATAATACTCTGACTATGGATATTTAATGATTTATCCTTCGTGGACTGATATTGTCTCATATCATTCTCCGTCCAGGAACAAATCATAGGGACCTCTCATCATTTATACATCTAAGGTGATCTAATCACAAATGATAAAAGTGCAATCTCCTTTGTCACATAGTTAATTTGTACAACAACACCATGATCTGTACAAATAGTGACGCTATGGGTCATAATTATCCAACACGTGGGTCGAAGTAAATAAGACATGTGCTGGAATGAGGAACATATTGATGAGAGGATTTTGACAGCCCTATCAAAGCAGACCCCGACAGATCTGGCTGACCTAGTAATCAGAGGGATGTCAACCTCACTATTCCAAGAATGGATCGAGGAAGTGCTGAAGCCCATAGATTTCACTCCGCCCAACTTCAAAAAATACAACAAAAAGTCAAACTCGTTTCCCCATCCAGTTTAATTCCGACAGAATATCTCACTAGAAACTGCTCGTGAGTCCCTGATGTGTAAATTATTTGTCACCACCCACATCGGAAATGTCTTCCCATGGTTATTAAAATTGCCAATGAGATCCATAAGGAGTTTCGAAAAGTTGAGGGGGAAATATGTCGAGCAATACCATGGAAATCGCCATGCCGAAGTCATTATAGCGGACATACAGTTAGAACAGAGGTACGAAGAGCCACCCAAACAATATTTGCAGAGGTTCGTTGACAAAATAAATGTCGTCAAAAACCTAGACTCAAGGTTAGTAGCAGTATTTTTTGTCAAAGAGGTTGGTCAGCGGATCCCACATTCACGAGGAATTCCTAAAGACGCCCTCATACGATATGCCAGTGGTACGGACTATGGCAAATGGCTTACTCAAGGTAATGGATGTAGACATTATATTTTTATGCATAACCCAATTAAGAGTCTCTTGTGTGGATGTTCATAAAAGCTTGGAAAGTTACAATGATGAATGCTAAAAAAGAAGAGAACTTCAGAAAACATATTCAAACAATGGTCGGACACAATATAACATCCCCAATTCGGGAAGGTTATCGGCAGATGACAGGTTCCACTGCCACCTAAGCCACTGACTGAACTAGTGAAATACCCGTTTCTTTGATTTAGTAACTTTTTATATTGTCAAAGTACAATCACACACATTTTATAATATTATTTTACCACAAGAGCCACAAGAAAATATACATAGACTGAGTAATCTATACAATCATATACGTGTCATACATCAAAAATGACCAAAGTACAAGCTACATTCTATATGAATATATAACTGACATGATGAACCATTATGACTAGTAACTGCAACCCTGCTCTTGTCCCCGATCCATGTCTCCAAAAGATGGTTGTGGCTCACCGGCTAAAAGATCATGCAAAACTGAAGAGCGGGGTGAGTCCAAAAGAACTCAGTGAGCGGAGCAACAAAACCAGCAAACACTGTTAGAACGTGTCAAAAACTCGCCACATATAATTATATATGGATTCATAAATCTAAAAATCATATATTTCTTTCAAATCATATATGAAAATCATTTAATAAATCATATGTCTAAAAATCTCTGAAGTTATGTAAAACTCTAATGTATGAGGGCATTACATATCGTTGTCCCCTCATACGCCTAAACTAGTGGTCTTGGGGCATTACGTATCGCCGTCCCCCAAGCCACTGATCTGGAGCCAAGTGTGCAAATTCATGTCATTGGGGCGTTACGTATAGTCGTCCCCTAATACATGTCATTGCCCTGTCTATGAACTTAGGGTTTAGGGGTGTTACGTATCGCCGTCCCCATAACCCTGAAATATAAGATCTAGGGACATTACTTATCGTCATCCCCTAGTCATAATTTGCGTGTGCATACGTCGTCAGTATCCATCAATTCCAAGTTACAATCTGAGGTGAGTTTTTCCCTTATGCCTCCAAAATCATAAATTCATACTTTAAAATCATTTTTATCATCAAAACATCTCAAATTATTTGAAATCAATACTTTAGTAAACTTTCGATAAACTGATTTAAAATCAAGGAAATATAAATTTCGTTTTAGAAACATAAAAACTTTGAAATAAATACTCTACTCACAGTGTTACGGCAAGTCTGTTGTGGTTCCTGACGTTGGTGATCTCCGAGTGCCTTGACGTCGATCTAATGTCAAAGAAATCATTAGTTCTTTGCAATCATAAGAAAGAAAATGTAATGCATGGTTCATACTTTATGGTTGTAACGTGACATAATGCATGTATATACTCTTACACGAGACCTTTAGGATGCCTTTTTAATGTCTTAGAGTGAAACTAAAATGGATAAAATTGATCCTGGAAAATTAGGTCACATGTCGCAACACTGGCCCATGGGCGCCACGACGTTCATAAAATTAGTTGAGGCAATGAACATCTGATGGTTACGCTTCGCAACGCGAATGGCTGGGCGTCACGATTTCCACATACGTCGCAACGCTAAATACTGGGCGTCGCGACTAGCATAAATTCTGAATTGAGGCAGTGAGCTTCCTCTGTTTCTGCGTCGCGACTCCGGCCCATGAGCGTCATGACACTAACACGAGAAAAACTGGGCAGAGAGCACCCTTTGTTTCACATCGCGACTCTAGGGGCTTAGAGTCGCGACACTAGCTCGTTTTTCAGGGCCAACACTAATTTCTCATCTTCAATCCCAAATGTTTACAACACCAATAAATTTACTTCAACTACAATTATACTAATCATCAATAAAATAACCTTTCAACATCACCACAACATTCATTCCCTAGACTTCAACTTAGTTCAATGTCTAGGGATCACAAATTAGGGTTTCTCACAATCACCATTTTCTTAGCTCAAAAATCATCTAATCACCTTCAAACCCAAGTCATCAACATATATTTATCATCAAGTTATCATAATTCAACACATCAAGATTTGGGCCAAGCGTTTCCTTACCTTGTATTCAATTTTTTCTTTACTAACAGGTTCCCCAAGCTTCCCTTCCTTCTTCCTGAGCTGATTTGAGATGGTTTAGTCTTGGTTATTGTAACATCCCAGATTTTCAGGAAAGTTCTAGAAGTTTTCCGGAACGATGTTTTAGTCTCGGATCGTGATAATAATGAAAAATAAGAGTTTGAGTGATGTTACATGAGTTGGAATAATTGATTTTGAATATTCGTCGCGTTGAAAAACGCGTAGGATCAAAAGTCAGATACGTGATTTTCGTAAAACGCGTAAAGTTTACATTTTTGGGCACGGAATTAGCAAACGAACTCCGATTGAGCTGATTCTTGGACCATCGGACTCGATTTTCAGAGACAAACAACTTTTGTGTTGAACACTTTTTGAGAATCGCATCAGAAGGGATCCGAAAGCGCGATATTCCATAAGGTTCCAGAATAGGGACTGATTAGTAAATTCGCAGGGACCAAATCGATATTTTCCAGCCTAGTATATAAAGCCTTAAGGTTTCTCAAATTTGCAAAAATGGAAAAACCCAAAACAAATCATCATCTCAACCCCCGTCGCCCCCTTTGTGCAGCAGCTCGCCGGCGAGCCTCTGGCCGGCGTCAGGCTGGCGCACCGGTGGCGTCGTGACCCTCCGGCGATGGGGAGTATCATGGTGGCCGACGATCGGCCGTATAACTCCGGCAATGGCGAGAAACGACGGCGACATTGGCGTGAAGTGGGTGAGTCGGTTCCGGCTTGTCGGTTTGTTTCACGAGTCGTGCCACCTGTCAAATCGAAGCTCTCGACGAGTACTACGAGTGTGTGAGATTGATTTCGCCGAACAACGGCCGGAATCACGCAAAGCGAGGAGAAAAGCGTCGGTGACCAGTAAACCCATGTCGAACAGTAGCTCCGATCATAATTCCGTCGACACCAGCGCATTCGTATGGCCGGTGGGAGTCCGAATATGGCCTCGGAATTTCGGTACGACTCTCCGTTTAGAATTTGATATTTTAAAGTTTATAGTTATATATTCAGATGTTTCCAGTAGTTCTGTAGTGTAACAAATGGACATGAATTGAATTGGGTATGATATAATATGTTAAATCGATGCTTGTCGTAGAATTCGAGTGAGAACAGATTAGATTTGATCGATCCGGTAGTATTAGCGAGTTTCCGGTAAAACAGAGTTTCTCGCGCGTTTGAGCTTAGATGACCATAGCTTTGGTTGAGATATAAATATGATATTGCGAGGGTAATTGAGTAATTCCGGATTAGTTCGGAGGGTTCGAGACCCTTCCGTAGCGTTTGCGGAAACTTTTCCGTAAGTTTTACCGCAAACGCGTAAAGTGAGAATCTGAGATATCTAGCTAGTTTAGAATAGTTTATGAGCATATACTAGAGTAATGAAGTTTAAACGGTAGAATCAGAGATGATTCGCGCATTCCGAGAAAGTCCGTAGTTTATTATAGATGAGTAGAAAGTTCCGCAAATAGCGGTTCTGATTGCGTTTTATGATTTGTTTTGACAGATCGGGTTCATGTTCGGAGTGTCCGCGAAGCCAGGTAAGTAATCCATGCGATGATCTCTTGTGATGTATTCTGACAGAATCTAAATAATAAAGGAACTTTATAGATATATGTGTAAACGTAAAACATGAAGTATAGATATATAAATATATGTATATAAGTAGAAAGACATCGGTACACTTTAGATTAAAAGTATAAGAATGACAAGGTATAAGCATATTCATGATACTGAGTAAATGTTTATGAACATAATATACTTTGAGACTTGGGTTTGGGGGTTGTAGAAACTACACCCTAGGGAATAAGACTAGTGACATGAATGAAAGTTTGTAATTTATGCATTATATAAGAATACTAGTATGCATGAGTAAATATGAACTAGTAAGTATATAAGGCTGGTATGAATGCATAGGTTCATGTTCATACGAGAGTAAGCATATGTATAGGTATGATTAGCGACATGAGTATAAACATATGTATATAAGATGATAAGGAGCATTAATGAGTAGTATATGCATGGCATGTGAATATATGTAAGTTTATGACATGAGATTCTTGAGCACAAGTTGATAATTAGGAAATGGTAAATAAGTTTAAGAATTAAGAACTTGAATCCCGTATATGTTTGAAATATGAAATAGTAGAAGAACTTTGGTATCGTGTGTGTAAGCATAATTATGGAATTAGTAAATTAGTATGAGAAGTGTTTGTATATACATTTTGTAGCATGAATGCATGAGATTTGTGGTCATGAGTTCGTATGACAGTGATGCATATGAGAAAGTAAGAAAGTGATAGTCTAAGTAACAATGTTTATGGGAAAACATGTTATGATTATATGCATACTAGTGTGAAATGCATGCATATCATGAATGCAACGTTTCAAGATATGATAGTAAAATATGAGCATATAGTAAAGCATAGTTAAGGTAGAAAGGATCATGAGAAAGCATCTGCATGTGTGTGTGTGAGTTAAGATTTTTAGAAATCAAGCAAAAGAAAAGAATGTTTTCAAAGATTTCAAATGTTCCAAAGAAAGATTTCAAATGCTTTTGAAAAGAATCGTATTTCAGAAAATGTTTTCACAGTTTGATTTACATATTATGGTTTTATATTTTTTCGGGGCATGAGGTAAAAACTCACCCCAGTATGTAACTTGAGATACAGTTCGGAATTGACGGATATCATATGGATTCGGGATTTGGGGTTCGACCCATCCCAGTTGTACATTGTTGGAATTGACAGATTTATATACATGTGCACATGTGGAGGACTGGGGGGACGCTCCTAGATCCTCAGCGCTCAGATGGTACATTCCTGGGCGGAGATGCGCCTTCGGGCAGAGATGCGCCTACGGGCGGAGATGCGCCTACGGGCGGAGATGCACCTTCGGGCGGAGATGCGCCTACGGGCGGAGATGCGCCTTCGGGCGGAGATGCGCCTACGGGCGGAGATTTGGTTTTCAGAAAAAGGATTTCAGTTTTCAGATTTTCAGTACACAATTTTCAGATTTTCAGTGCCTGGATTTCAGAAACCAGATTATAGTACACGGTTTTCAGAAACAGAGTTTAGAAATAGTTTTTCAGATTTCAGTTTTCAGTTTTTAGATACATATCCCAGTTTTCAAGTGCAGTTTTCAGTCTTCAGAAACAGTTTTCAGAAAGAGCTTTTCCAGAAAAAGAAAGTAAAATAAAGTTTTCAACAACTAACTTTCAGAAAGAAACGTTCAGATAATAGTTTTTCAGAAAGAGTTTTCAAGAGAATCTTCTAAAAAAGCATAGCATGTTAAAGTTTTATATAGTATACATGACGTGCATATGAATTATATATGCTAGTAATTCATCTGAGATGCATATAGTTGACATTGAAGCATGATAGCATGATTACATATATATATATATATATATATATATATATATATATATATTGTGATTGATGCCTGTGTGTATTATATGTTCACATGGAAGGAACAATTGGTAAGATATTAGTGTATGATCGTATGGTTTCATATACATGTTTATATGGCTGATTTTAGTCTATTGGATGTTTAATAGAAAGGATATTTTATTAGTCCAATTTGATGATATTTCAATGATATCAAAGAAAAATAATTATAATAAAAGTCGGAACTAGATTAGGAATAAGTATATAGAAAAGTGGAAAGATATCATAGTAACACAGTAGATGGAACTATAAAAACTCAATGACTAGATTATGGATATTTAAAGTATAAGTAAGAAATTATCAGCAAAATACTAAAGATCGAAAATGATTAAGAGTTCTATAGTTAACTCATACTTAATGTTATGGATGTTAGAAAGTATAAACTAGAAACATGATTAAGTTTATGTATAGTCAGATAAAGAAGATAAGTAAATTTATAACACATTTTGCTAACGGATTGAGATCAAATAATAAGTCTAAATTTATCTTATTTTATGTGTCAAGTAAGCAGCTAAGGTTAATACAGATTAATAATTCAGATGTTGTTTGTGTTTGACGCTCAAGTTATGAGCAAGGTTACTTACTGAGTCATTATGACTCACACCACCACAGTTGTAGTTTTGCAGGTTAGTAGCGGTTATTGAATCAGCGGGAATTCAGTGAAGACTTTGAAGACAGTGGATCTCCCCAACTGCAGTCAATACTGTCTTGAGTCATGGGTCGAGTCATGGGTCCTCACGACTTTTGTAAACTATTTGCATTTGTGTCTCATATGTAATAGTTTTGTAATAGCATAGTTTTATTTTGAGTTCTGGCCGGAGGCCAAGTGATTTATTTATGTTCATTGAGTTCAGGCCTGAGGCCTTGTTGTTGAGATACCGGCCTGAGGCCGAGATTTGATGATTATGTTGTATATGGATGCTGGCTATAAGCCAGGTTGCATGATGTTCTGCATACATCATGCCGAAATTTCGTTAGAACCAGATGCTTATGGAGATGGGTTTTCCTGTCTCCTGCTGGTAGCATCTGGCCTAGGCGGGATGTTACAGTTATCTTGGAATTTTTGCAAGGAAAAATGACAATCCCTCTCTTGCTTCTCCTATGAATTTCGGCCAAGGGGTGCTAATGATAGTTTTTTATTCTTTTTAAATCTTTCTTAACTTCTCCATGAAACAACTAGGTCTTTCTAGATATTTAAGTTTAGGATTTGGGCTCAAAATTAGGCTAAATTACTTAATTTGTTGATTAAGGTCCACTTATTGTATAATATTAAGTAGGCTTTGAACCTAAAGTTAGGCCCACTAAGTTGTCCCTAAATTTTCGCTAATGTTCGGAAAATTTTATCTAAGTCACCAAGTTACAACTTTGGTTGAGTTATAAAATTTCGTGTCATTACACACCATCTATATCTGGCCTACCTTTATCCAAACCAGAACCATCGGTCGAACATACCTCGAAACCTCTAAATTTGACCATATATATCCAATTGTCAAGAAATATGCTAATAATCAATCCCTGTAATCAATAGATCTCATTGATAACCAGTCGAATATGTGATTCAAATTTCATATCCAGCCGAATATATAATTTGAATTTCATATCTGGCCTGATATATATTGAGATGTTGTTGATCATGTAGATCTTCAGTTACTAAAATTACGGGCATGATATGTTCGGTCGAATGTATGTCTTAAAATGTACATTTGGTCGGATCAACAATCCAGCATTCAGAGGCTTCTTTCTGAGCTAAATTACAGTAAAAGGTACGATCTAAGGGCATCATTCTCTTCATTACAATTTTGTTTAGCTTCTACTTGTTATACAGTATCTCTGGCTGGCTCTAAGGCACATCCAACCAAACATGAACATCACTAAGCATATATTTGGCACGTAATTAACACATCTGGTCAAACTTCTCTGAAGCTAGGCCGGGAGGATATGCACATTTATTCTGTTATATGTATGCACCTACTTTTACATATAGTTTTTATTATCTTAGCGGCGTTTTGTCATTATATAATTATTGTTCTTTTTTATATTCCTATATGTTTGGTTGTATTATGCATACTTTGTTCACTGCTTGATTTGTGAAGGATGTCCAGCCAGATTTATCATATCTCATGTCGGAATTTTCTTATATCTGGTCGTATGATCCCGTGGTATATAATATGTAAACCCGAACGTAAGTTCCATAGCTGATTTTGAATGGACTGTAATATGGTTCGCACTCGAGATACGACTCCACGTACTACTGAGAGATGGTCATTTCATTACTATTACATCCAGAATACTTGTTTACTATATATGCTATTTTTTGCATATGTTTATGAATTTATGGTTTACGTAGTACATCCGGCCAGACTCCTAGTAAGTCCAATCAGATATATAAATTTATTATTATGATCATGTCTGGCCTGGCCTCATAGCATTCTCTGTCTCTGAACATATGTGATTTTATTGTTGTTGTTGTGCTCTTTGGTCATTGGTATGTCACATCATCGCTATTATGATTATTGACTTACCATCGATATATGAATTTATAGTTTTTATTTAGTTTATACGTTTACCCCCGTAATTACGTTGCTTTTGTGTTATTTTAATTATTGCATCATGTTATGTTCATTCTGTTTACACTCTGGAATCATACTCATGTTGACATGTCTCTGTTCTTCTGAACGTACGTATATCCGGCCAGGTCTCGTCAAGGCCAAGGCCATGAGGTGCATGCCCAAATCAATTTCAGTATCATTTTCTAATCAATTTTTATAATAATATAGAGATATTTGTTTGTTTTATTTATTGTTCTTTTATTATTCATGCTTGCGAAACTTGTATGCCTTTAAATTGCTTTTATGTGTGATATTGCGTTATAAGATGTGAGGATACCTCATTTGAGCATAAATATTATATTAGCATCAGTAAGGGATCATTTCGAACCCAAACAGGTTTAAGATCCAACCTTGTGAGGGGCGTAGTGCGACCTTAAATCATTCTCAGTGCTGCATACTGGGTGGCGACTCTTTTATACTCAGGTTAGTCCCTCCGCGAGATAATCTGCACTTTCTACAGGTTGCGAGCTCAACGATGTAGTGGTTGTCGATATCATAGGCATAGCAGGAAACAGCTTTGCTCCAATTGATGGCGACTCAATATGAATGATTTTCCTGAGTGGAGGAAGCGTGATAGGAACCATGATCGATCTTGAAAATTTTCTTGCTCATTTCCCCACTTGACCGAATCAAACCAATCCATTTAGCCATTTCTTGTATTATTTTAATGTTGTTGACGGTGGATTTTGGTCTCAGGGTAATACAGGAATATCACCTCCGAGGGAATCCTCCTCCAACTGTGAATTTGTTTGGTTATGCGGGAAACCAAAAGCAAACTTAGCGGAAAACAAGGAAATACGCCAATCAGACAAGGTGATTTAACGTGGTTCAGTGGATTTTGAGATCCGACCTACGTCCACGGACAAGAACAGGGTGGTACTCTTTTTATTACTCAAATACACTCCTCGGGTCTCTTCTTTGCTTTTACAAATCGGAGCTTTATGATTCTAATCTCTCACTCTTGTGATGATTTTCAGATGATTTTTACACATGCTCTACCCTCCTATTTATAATAATACAGAAATCAGACTCCTATTTGCGTAAGAAATCCTATTTGGACTCAATCTTCTCTTCTTGTAGGGTTTCCTGATCCGGTACTGCCTTCTTCTTCCGTACTCCCTTTTGGATTCTGACTCCTTCTCCTTGCGAGAGTATGATATCTTTCTTATCTTATCCATAAGAATGGGGTGCTGTTTGAACATGGCCCGTCGTCTGGTCGGTATTAATGAGGTCGGCCATGACAATCTTTTATGCTGAGAGTGTTCTTGCCGACCTCTATAGTGCTCGGTCATCTGAACCAAAGTGGTCGGTCTTCACATGTTGTGGTCGGGTCGGCTACATGATCTCAACCAGATAGAGGATTTACCCTTTTGTCCTTGTCGTATTGTCTTAAATGTTGTAGCGCCTGAAAACACCATCAACAAATGTTTTTAAAAACACAAAAATATCCCTCGTACAACATCCAAAATTGGATAATTTTACACACTGAAAACAGGCGCACAGCTAACTAAAATAGTCACTATTTTTTTTATTTTTGGACAGTAGTCATTCACACTAAAATAGCCCCAAAGAGTCCCCAAATCAGCCTTTTATGTTCCTAATTTTTTCTGCACACACAAGGAATAAAAACGATGCAATAAAGTGGTTTAAGTGCAGCAATGAGTAAATTTTTCTGCTCACTACCGTGAGTTGCTAAAGGGAGAAGAAAAATATTTTTGCTTCAAGTTCCAAAAGATCTTTCGTGAACCGCCGATTTGGGGGTTGGAATTTTGCATCAACCTTGTGTTTTGCGGTCCAGTTGGTCAACGGTTGGTCAATGGTTCGGTTATGATTTGAAACTACAACTTTATGCATGTCTAATTGTAATAATATAACATGATTTTATTTTTGGGGAATTATCATTTGTCCACCTAATTTTTATTTAATGTTCAAAAATACCTATTGACTTTTTTTATTATTAGTCTCCCACCCGATTTTCTTATAAAGAGACATTTTATACTCAAATTGATAATACCATCAATATAAATGAGTTAAAAGACGAAATTGGCATGGTTTTCAAATGTTGCTTGAAAATATGATTTTTGCTAATGATTCTTTTGCCAAAAGCTATCTCTGCCTATGAAGGATTTTTTGTTGAAATTGTGCCTGCTGATTTTGAGTGATTTTATAGAGTATATATATGTCTATGGAAAATGATAATCGTACAAAACCTAAATAAGAAGGTGACAAAACGAATTTAGCAAATTGTCGTTTTGTCTTTTATATAATTATATATATAAATATAAGTTTTTGAAATCACTAAAATCAAGTGTTTGATATCCCTCTCAAAATTAAATTCTCAAATTTGTTATCTCTTTCAAAATCATAATACCAATTTTTAGAGAAACCTAAGTGATCCATCTGCCCGCTTCACTCTCGAATATCCTCGATGCATATTGTTTTCGTCACTTACATTGCTTTTACTTGTTTGATGGCCTAGCTAATGATTATTAATTATTTTTAAAATATGTCAGCTGTTGTACTAGGATATACATATATAGACACATATAAATGCTAATTTATGAACTTTAATAGTTTGTAAAATATTTTTGTAGTTGTTCAATTGTGATGTACTATAAATCTAAAAATTACTCGATATTTGTGCTAGGCCACATAAGGTTTTGCTACGTAACATAACTTTATGTGAACTATCATAAATATCAAGCATTTTTAAATTAAAAAAAATAAAGAAACTAAACGATAATTGTTAAAAGTAATTGTGTCGTCATTTTGTATAGCTTTTGTACGATTATCACTATTCTATGTCTATTGAAAATGGCTGCTTTTATAAAGCCAAAAAAAATAGTCGTTGAAGACAAACATCTATAATTGCTTATTTTCAATTTTCAGGGGCAAAATCATCTTTTCAGGTAATATTTGAAAACCATGTCAATTACGTCTTTTAACTTGTTCAGATTGATGGTGTTAATAGTTTGAGTATAACATGTCTCTTTATAAGAAAATTGGTTGGAAGACTGATAATAAAAAAAAAAAATCTAACATGTATTTTTGAACATTTAACAAAATTTAGGTGACAAATGTTAATTTCCTTATATTTTTTTAGTGAAAACTCGAACTAAATAAAAATGTAAAAACTTGGTCAATCAGATCAATAGTATCATGAGTAAACTTCTCAAAGTACAACAAAGACAGCATGGAATAGAACAAGATTTTGTGTCTTTTAAACCCCAACCTCACGAGGCCTTTTGGGGTTTGGGCTTGAGCCCGCTCAAGTGGTATCAGAGCCACGTTCGGGGGGAGGGTGAAGGGCGGGTGGAGCAAATATCCCACATCGCTTGAATATCTGACGCCCACCTGGTTTATAAAGGGCGGGTGGAGCAAATATCCCACATCGCTTGAATATCTGACGCCCACCTGGTTTATATGTCACGGGTGTTCCCCAACCTCAAGAGGCCTTTTGGGGTTTGGGCTTGAGCCCGCTAAAGTGGTATCAGAGCCACGTTCGGGGGGAGGGTGAAGGGCGGGTGGAGCAAATATCCCACATCGCTTGAATATCTGACGCCCACCTGGTTTATATGTCACGGGTGTTCCCCAACCTCAAGAGGCCTTTTGGGGTTTGGGCTTGAGCCCGCTAAAGTGGTATCAGAGCCATGTTCGGGGGGAGGGTGAAGGGCGGGTGGAGCAAATATCCCACATCGCTTGAATATCTGACGCCCACCTGGTTTATATGTCACGGGTGTTCCCCAACCTCAAGAGGCCTTTTGGGGTTTGGGCTTGAGCCCGCTAAAGTTGCTCTCTGCTACGTCCCTACCACCACACTAAGGGCATAAACGGCACTCCTGGCCTCGGTGCCCACACTTCGGGTGAACAGGACTCACAGAGGAGACCGCCTAAAGCAAGGATCGAGGGTGTTGTTTCCAACTATTTTCTGATTCACAAGATCCACAAAGTGGCGAGTGAAGAGCATACTCATAGAGATAGATAGAGGTGAACTGCAAACTCATGGATAAGTAATAGTAGCTGAGGGAGGAAGACTCCCTCGTGCTTTGAGAGAGAACCTAATAGTTATTTAACTGAACATGAGAGAGTAAGCACAATAGGAATTCTTATTCCAAATTGAGTTCTGATACAAACTAAAAACCTCACTCCTTATATAGATGGAGGAGAGGAAAACACAAAGCATCTTTGGTGGGACAGGACCCCGCACAAAGGGATAAGATCAAACAAAGATCACTCCTTTAACTAAAGCAAAAGCTTAAAGCAAAGGAATCTACTTTTACAAAAGCAAAAGCAAAGAAAAGATGCTAAAGCAAAGATGTTAAGCATGATTGACAAAAGCAAAGCACACTAATCATGCTGTCTAAAGCATGAATTATTGAAAATGAAAATGAAAAATATAATGGAATGATGTTTGGAATAAGCATGATTATGAGAAAGCCTCAATATGGAGCGATGATTATGAAAGATAGTATGGGGACATAATTGGGATATGCAGAAGATATGATGATGATGAAAGAAAATGATATGAAGTGGATCTTGTTGATCAATCTGAAGTGAATGTAAATACATTGTGATGATGTATGAAATTGTAGTGATTGTAAGCAAACGACCATGATCTGGAAAATAATCATTGGATGGAGTCTTCAGGGATCCATTGCCTCTCACTGTGCCCTAGCCTTGTGGGACATAGGGAATCACCGTTGATGATTCGGGTGGAAAGACCTTGATGAAAGTCGATCTTGTTGTATCCTTGAATGATACATCTGGATGATTCTTCAATTGTAGTGAATCGTCGCCATGCTTTATCATTTGAATTACACTCTAAGCTCCGGCGAACATTATCTGCTGAAAAAGCTCTGATCCTGTGAGTGTGTCTTGATGATAGAGCTTCTGGAAAAAGATCATCAACACCAAAATATTTTCTAGGCTTTGGTCTTGATGGCCAAGTTGCAAGCTTCCATGAGGAAAGACAGGATGAAGGGATCATCCGGATCAGATGCATTGGAGGGAAAACATTCAGATAGTACTGTGTCCATTCTGGAGAGATAGAATCTATCCAGACATTGATACTTCCATGTCGTCTGTACCATCGTCTTATTTCATCGCAGACATTAGGAGGGAGAAACCTGAGATTTTCTTCCTCAATACCCAGGCAGTCAGGTTGGAGAGGATTTTGTCCTAGGAGAAAACCATTGAGAAAACCTAGCTCAAATAGGTTTCCCAAATTCCATTCATAATTCTGAAAAAAGCTCTGACTGTTGATGAAAATTGTGGAATGAAAGGTTTCATATCCGCAGTGGACAATAGCATCTGTGTACTGAGTCATTCCGTCGGACTTTCCATCCCAAATGCTCCTGAGAATAGAACACCATTTTCGAAAACATGATGATGGAGTACCAAGAATTTCTTCGGCAATCCCATTGGGGAGTGCTGAATCAGGGTGATCAAAAAGACTTTCATAGAATTGGTCCTTGAGACCATTGGTGAAAGATTGGTCAACCATGGCTCTTCTAAGGATTGGCCATTTTGAGAATTTCTCCTGAATCTTGGACTTTTTGTTGCTGAGTTCCTCAGGGTTATCCATGATCTCCTGATATAACTCTTGAATCTCTTTGTTGAGAACGTACTTCCTTTTATAAGGGTAATGACCCTTAGAATCTTCATCAGGAAGGAAGCATTCCACTATCCAAGCCTGAATAGTAGGATCAACGTCTTTCATGGTGAGAAGACGTAAAGAGGCAAGGTCCTTTATCCGTGGGATCTTTTGATTGAAGATCTTTGAGACCTTGATGCTTTTTATGAAGTCTTTAAACACCTTTACATGTGTTGCTTTGATAGGGATCCATTGTGGGGATCGATCTTGTAAAGTTCTGGACTTCATTGTGGAAAGATCTTTGATGTGCCATAACAGCTGGTAATTTGACTCAGCATCTTTTGAGAAAAGAAGTAAGTCGTAGATCAACGTGTAATGCATTTTTGGCTGGAAGATCTTTGTCATTGCCTTCTGAAATAGTGATGGCGCTACCTTGAGGCCAAAAGGCAAAACTTTCCACTGGTAGTGAGCATTGGGTATGCAAAAGGCTGTTTTGGGCCTTTCATCTGGGCTTATACCCAAATGCCAAAAACCTGCCTTGAGATCAAACTTTGAGAAGATGTGGGCTTCTCGGATATGAACGAACAATGAGTTGATCTTGGGCAATGGGAACTTGTCATCTTTCAAAAAAGCGTTGAGAGGCTTGTAGTCTATTACTAGACGTTTCTTTCCACGTGCCTTCTCTGACCGCTTCTCCACATAAAAGGCTTGGCAAGCCCAATCAGAAGTTGTGGCTCAATTAATCATTGCTGTAGCAACTGGTTGCATTCATTCTGGGCCAAAGCAAGGTCCGAATGAGTCATCCTCGGATGGGTAGCCTTTGTTGGGTTGATATCCTCATTAAGCTTGAAAGGAAGCCTAATAAAGAAATCTTCATTTCTCCATAATGGGTTTGGATGATTAAAGTCGTTGTGAGACTCTGACCAAAACGGAGAGAACTGTTGTTTCAATTCTTCAAAATCCACCATATTCACCCCCACTTTAGAGGATTGGAACAACTTTGGAACAGTAGTATATGGCTTAATGAATCTTTTAAACCGTATACCATCTGGTTGGATCTGAAGTCTCTTGGCTTGATGATAAACATCAAAACCAATCAGAATATCCTTATCCGGTAAATTGGAACCAATGACTCTGGTCCATATTGTACAATCATGGAAAAACCGGATACCAATAGGTTTCTTGGTGATGAGATCCGTATGGAACACTTCACCATCAGCAGCTTTGAAAAACTCTGTATGCTTCACCCATGCTTCTGGTGGCAAAACTGCTGGATTCATCATGCTCCTGTGAGATCCTGTGTCCATAAACCCAATGACTCTAATGGGCTTATCATATTTTGACTGTAAAATATGCACATGGACTAAAGGAACCGGAACAGTAGGCTTGAGAGCCTGGCATGGCTGTATAGTGAACACCGGGATATAGCAGTCTGAGCTGCTACTATCATCTGAACTTGATTCATCTAAACTGGAGAGTTCAGGATTGTTGAGTGCGAACACGGTTTCACTGTCCATTTGATCTTGTTCTGAAAACCACGATTCAGCATCTGCATCATCAAGATCAATTCTGGAAGATTGATGGATCTGTTGAACCATCTTAGCAGCTTGCTTCAGATTCTTAGGACAATCCTTTGAGAAATGTCATTTCTTTTTGCAAATAAAGCACCTGCTATCTTTAGGCTTACCACGTCGATCTTTCTGTTTGAAAAACCGAACTGGACGCCATTCTTTGCGCTGTTTCTCCTTCTTGCTCTTCTTTTTCTTAAAGAGCTTATGATGAGATTTCTTCTTTGAAGGACATGCGCAGTTCTTCTTGTCTTTGCACTTGATCTGCAAATGAGGCTTTTTACACGCAGCTTTAAATGGCTGATTGTCTTTGAGCATCTCTCTGATGAGTGTACGCTTATCACAAAGCTTATTGAGAGCTTTGATAGCGGTCTGGTGAATTTCTCCAAGGGACATGTCTGTAACTTTCTGCTGCATAGCCTGTATCAAATGCTGCATTTCCTCATGTAGCTCCTCTGGAAGTGAGGCAGCATACGTATGCTTAAGATTCGGATCATTGTATCCGTTGAGCTTGTAGAAATGCTTTGACATTCTCTGGAAATGGGTGTTAAAATATTTAATCTTTAACGAACAACACCGCATTTGAAAGTATTCCCGGCGAGCCTGTTCTATCAGTGGGGCTCCTTCTCCGAGGAATTCTTTGTGTATGATTCCCATAGCTACGTCCGCTGATTCGATTTGGAAGAATTGTTGTTGTCTGAAACCTCCGAGACTCAGGAACCATTCTCTCAAGGCTCCAAGAGTACGAGAAACAAATTCTACAAGGACATTGTGCACAGTGTTGCCTGGCTTTAGTAGCATCAAGTCCGTCCATGCAATAAATTCTTGCATCCTGTTGGGCCATTTGGACGGGGGAACATCATCGAACGTGAACCAAAGACCAGTCACTGGCTTGTTTGACACCGGTGGTGATTGTGTAGCTGTACCCGTAGGTATAGGCTCAGTATCATCAGGTTCTTCGGTCATTGGCTCATTTGATCCAGTAGATGTGGCCATCAACATCTTGGTGATGTCTGCCATCTCATCTGAGTCACTGGATACTATCTGGACAGAATCACTCTCAGGGCTCCGAGGATTCTATGGACTGTTCAGAACTTTCAGGTCAGGCTCTTGGGTTGAGAGCTGTTGGGTGTAAAGTTGCTGGGTTGTAACAGTCGTTTGAGGCTGAGGTGTCTGTAACGGTACAGTAGGGAATTGTGTTTCTGGAACATAGGTTGTGTTTTGGAAGGTCGTGTGTAAGGTCGTGAAGGACCGGTTGAGATTATCGGTTGGTAAAGGTTGTGAGTATATCGGTGGAACTGGGTTTCTGGATAATGGCGTTTTGGTGGTGCTTGTTTCCAAGTACCGTGGACACTAACATAAATCTTAAACGTCTGTTTGGACGACGTAAGGTAAATGATGAATGGTGGGTAAGGTTGATAGGCTGGGTATGAGAAGGTTGGTTGAAAATGGGTTAGGATGTGAAAAGTCTGTGGAACAAATGGGGTTCGCCTGTCGGCTTCCAATTTTTGAAAAGTTCTGCTTTCAATTTCTTCATCTCAGCTTCATTATGGTCAAACTCTGACCAAAATAGTTATGAGAGACCATGGTTTACGTGTATGGGCCAAAATTGGTCCATGGGTTAAAACTGTCTTCATAGGAAAGAATTATTCGCTTGTTTGCCGATTCCAACATTTTTTATTTGGCTTGTTTTTTCCCTATTGGTATGGGCCATTTTCTGTAAAACTGTCTTTCATTTCCCATCAGCATGTTAGGCCCGAAAATAAGGACCAAAGCCCAAAGAATTATGTATATTTGATTACAATTAAATAAAAAATAAACCACTCCACCTAATTCTAGCACTAATCCCCACCACTCCACTTAACCTAATTCTAGCACTAATCCTCACTTACTCCAAAACCATTACCAAATACACCAACATTAGATCATTTTTATCTATAAATATGAAAAGAATACGGGAAGAAGTCATTCAAGTCTCATTTCTCTCACCCTAATACTTCATGCTCTCAATCCTTAATCCCCTCATATATTACACGGCCCTCACGGCCAAACAAAGGAAGTAGAGGTAATATTCAACCTTGCTTTCCCACTTTACAAATTATTTCGTGCCACTGACTTGGGCGTCGGAGTATACCGGTATCCACCACACCGGTGGTAGCCTACTCTCGTCCACTCTACTTTGTTTTTTGCAGGATTGCTAGTGCCCAACTTACAAATTCTGATTGAGGACCCTGGCGAATTCCGGAGTCCACAATTTGGCGCCCACCGTGGGGCCCTAGCAATAATTTGCAGACAAAGGCTTTCCACCCTACAAACACTCACTGCTTAGTCAATCATGACTTCAAGCAATGAACAAACACCTGATCCAGTGGCATCACAATTGGCCATACTACAAGACAGATTGAAAGCTTTGGAAGAAGAGAATTTTACCTTTCGTAGTTCCAACATAAACCTCCAAAAAAATTGGAACTACTTTCATCACCCACACAGCTTCACAATACATCAGAACAACACAACAACCGGATCACTCCAGCTAACCTTCAAGGAGCATTTGACGAAACAACAGACGACGTTCCATCAAATGGTGAGAACCAGAGGAACTTACCAAGTTCACCAGTCAACCAAGCCCAGCAAATTGTCATCACAATGAGAAAGGAAATGAAAGAATTTAAAGAAGCTATTATGTCCAGTCTACCAGGGGTGAAACTCCCAATGAAGAAGAGTAGAGCTGGAACCATTTCAGATACCCCTTTCATTGAGACGATAACATCTGTTGAGCTACCACGGAAGTTCAGCCCACCAGACATGAAGTTATACGATGGATCCACTGACCCAGACGACCATGTCATTCATTATAAATACAAAATGATGTCAACAGGCTTAGCTCCTCATCAATGGGAAGCTGGAATGTGCAGAGGATTTGGAGAAACTTTGGGTGGTCCAGCTCTTACATGGTTCATCAACCTACCATACAGATCCATCAAATCTTATCAACAATTAGCAGACAAATTTGTTGAACATTTCGCCAGCTCTTGCAAACTTGAAAAAACTACTGATGATCTTAGTGCCATCCTACAACGGAGGGGAGAATCATTGCGAAGCTATGTTGCTCGATTCAACAAAGAAAGAATAACAATTCCCAGACCTTCATCAACCAACAGCTGTGGAGGCTTTCAGGAACGGGTTACTTTGTGAAAGTGGACTCTACAAAAAGCTGACCAAGTTCCGTGCTACACGATGGACCAGGTTATGGCTCGAGCCCAAGTCGAAATCAGGTGGGAAGAAGAAAAGGAATAAAAGGAAAGACATTTCCTCCAACATGCAAAGCGAAAGAACAGCCCATTCTACCAAACGACATAAAGAATTTACAAATATGATGCCTAAGCGTCATTCGGAGAAATGGAACCACCCAAGGAAAGAACATCAGCCCCTCCAAAAAGGTTTTGATCAAAGACCTCCACCATACAGAGCTCGGGAAACAATTCCGATGGAAAAACCCAGACTCCCAGACTACAATTTTTCTATATCTCCGGGAGAGTTAGTCTTGGTACTTAAAAAGATGGGAAATGAAGTAAAGTGGCCACCACGCAACAGAGAAAGTTTCAAAAATAAAGACACAAACAAATGGTGTGAGTTCCATCGAGACTACGGCCATACCACAGCTGAATGTGTGGCGTTGAGGTTGGAAGTACTTGAGTTGTTGAACAAAGGGTTTTTAAGGGATCTACTTACGGAGAAGGGGCAAGCTACTTTAGCTCAGAGGAACGAGAAGGATGGACATGGGGAAGCACCAATTCAACCTCCACCAATTGATAACACCGTGAATTTCATTTCAGGAGGATCAGAGATTAGTGGAGTATCATATTCAGCAGCCAAACGACATTCCAGAGCGATTGTGTCAAGCCTTCAACATTCCACGACGTCTTTAGAAAAAATGTTTACAAACCTAATAATGGAGTTTCCAGACGACATCAACTCTGGTAGCATGAACCCTCATCATGACGCCTTAGTAATCTCTCTACAGGTGGCAAATTTCATGATCAAACGAGTTCTGGTAGATACAGGATCCTCAGCCAACATCATCTTTACAACAGCCTTGGCAGACATGGGAGCTGAATTAGAGAAAATTAACAAAAGGACGACTGTGTTGATTGGATTCAGTGGTGAACAAAAATTTACTTTGGGAGAAATAAGCCTTCCAGTCTACGCAGGGGGAATCAACAAAATGACAACCTTCCTAGTCCTGGATTGTCCTTCAGCCTACAATCTAATTATTGGGAGGCCATGGATTCATGAAATGAGGGCAGTATCGTCCACCTATCATCAAACTCTAAAGTTTCCTACAAAGTGGGGAATTCAAGAGATAAGGGGAGATAGAGTTGCTTCCAGAGGATGCTACCAAACAACAATGAAGGCAAAGGTCCATTCAGCATAGCAATTACAGAACGAACCTCATTCGCAGGAGCCCACACTTCCAAATATTGAAGAATTGGATGAGGTTCAAATCCATGACAAATATGCAGACCATAAAACTCAAATTGGAGCAAATCTAGATCCCAGACTACGACGGGCAGACTTAAGTGAATTTTTGCGAAAACGACATGACCAGTTCGCTTGGTCGCATGAAGACATGACTGGGATTGACCCCAGCTTGATTACTCATCAACTCCATGTGGATCCAGACTACCCTCCAATCAGACAGAAAAGAAGGAAGTTTGCCCCAGAGAGAAACCAGATCATTGATGAAGAAATCCAAAAATTGTTACAAAATGGTGCCATTAAAGAAGTTCAATTCCCAGCCTGGTTAGCCAATGTGGTGGTGGTACGAAAGAAGAATGGAAAATGGAGAGTTTGTATCGACTTCACAGATTTGAACAAAGCATGCCCAAAAGATTCATTCCCATTGCCTCATATTGATCAAATGGTTGATGCTACAGCTGGACACGAATTGCTAAGTTTTATGGATGCATATTCTGGGTACAATCAAATCCTTATGCATCCAAACGACCAAGAGAAAACAGCTTTCATGACCAATAGGGGCATATTCTGTTACAAGGTAATGCCCTTTGGTCTCAAAAATGCAGGTGCTACATATCAGAGAATGGTCAATAAAATGTTCTCACAACAGATTGGAAAAACAATGGAGGTGTATGTAGACGACATGTTGGTGAAATCATCGAAATCTGATCAGCATCTGCAACACCTGGAAGAAGCATTCAAGGTGATGAATAGGTATGGGATGGATGAAATTGAATCCAACAAAATGTGCGTTTGGAGTAGCTTCTGGGAAATTCTTGGGATATGTCGTTACACAACGAGGGATTGAGGCAAATCCAGATCAAATCAGGTCCATACTTGAAATTCCTTCTCCAACCTGCCCAAAGGAAGTCATGCGACTAGCAGGGAGAATTGCTGCGTTGAACAGATTCATCTCCAAGTCGACAGACAAAAGTTTTATGTTCTTTTCAGCCATTAAAAAGACAAAAAACTTTGAATGGACTCCCGCCTGCGAACAAGCTCTGAAAGAGAGAAGCTGAAGAGTACTTAACATCACCACCATTGTTGTCAAAACCACTCGACAATGAAAGGTTATTCTTGTATTGGGAGTGTCAACCAAGCAGTGAGCGCTGTTTTGATTCGAGAAGAGAACGGCACCCAACTTCCAGTCTACTATGTAAGCAAAGCATTACTTGATACGGAGTCACGTTATTTGCATTTGGAGAAATTGGTATTGGTAGCCTTGGTAATGTCAGCCAGGAAGCTACGACCATACTTTCAAGGGCATCCTATCACAGTTTACTCGGAGTACCCCTTGAGGAGCATACTACACAAGCCAGAGTTGACTGGAAGATTAACAAAATGGGCTGTCGAATTAGGAGAACACGACATCACTTACCAGCCCAGAACAGCAATCAAATCTCAAGCCTTGGCTGACTTTGTAGCAGATTTCAGTCCAACTCAGAATCCCTTGGAAGGTACCGAAGTCAATTCAATCCAATCAAATTCACTTTGGAAACTTTCAGTCGACGGTTCTAGCAATAAGAAAGGATGCGGCCTTGGCATAGTGATCACTACTCCTGATGGGGACATACTACAACAAGCAATCAAATGTGGATTCCGAGTTACAAACAATGAAGCAGAATATGAAGCTTTGATAGCAGGAATCAGCTTGGTCAAAGAGCTTGGGGGAAGAAGAATCGAAGTGAAATCAGACTCCCAATTGATAGTGAATCAGCTCCAAGGTTCATATCAGGCACGAGACCCTCAAATGTTATCCTACTTGCAGAAAGTTAAAGAAGTCCAGGCGACATTTCAAGAATTCAACATATCTCAGGTTTCAAGAAGTGAAAACACTCAGGCGGACGCGTTGGCTACCCTCGGGTCGACGATGCATGGAGACAAACTACAATCAATTCCAGTAGTGTATTTAAATTGGCCATCAATTTGGAAGGAGAACAAGGAGATCAGCACCATCACTTCAGACGACTCGTGGATGACACCAATCATGAAATACTTGCAAGATGGACTGCTTCCAGAAGATAGAAATGAAGCAAGAAGGATTCAAAGGCAGGCAGCAAGATTCACCATATTTAATGGACAACTATTGAAAAGGTCGTTCTCTGGACCCTACTTGAAATGTCTTACTCATGATCAAGCACAACATGTACTATCAGAATTGCACGAAGGAGAATGCGGAAATCATTCTGGAGGACGAAGCCTTGCCTCACGCGCCCATTCGACTGGGTATTATTGGCCAACTATGAGAATTGATTCAGTCAATTACACGAAGAAGTGTGAAAAGTGTCAGAGATTCGCTCCTATTCCACATCTTCCCCAGAAAAGCTGAATCCTATCCTATCCCCATGGCCGTTCATGAAGTGGGGTATGGATATTGTAGGGAAGCTACCAACCGCCCCTGGACAACGAGTCTACATGCTAGTCTTGACAGATTATTTTTCAAAGTGGATTGAAGCAGACTCCTTTGCCAAAATACGAGATAAAGAAGTTCAAACATTTGTCTGGAAAAACATCATATGTCGTTTCGGCATTCCCAAGGAGATTGTAACAGATAATGGCTCCCAGTTTATTAGCCGACATTTTCAAGACTTTTGTAAAAATTGGGGGATCAAGTTAAGTTTTTCAACCCCACGCTTTCCACAAGCTAATGGGCAAGCCGAGTCTTCTAACAAGACACTTTTGAATACTTTGAAGAAAAGATTGGAGAAGGCGAAAGGATCATGGGCAGACGAGCTTCCTGGAGTATTGTGGTCCTACAGAACGACCATCCGTTCTTCCACTGGAGAAACTCCTTTCTCTTTGGCATTTGGAACAGAGGCAGTAATTCCAATCGAAGAAACCATTCCTTCTCTACGCTACCAGTACGCTGGTGATGAGGCAAATCAACAGTTGATGTATATGAATCTAGACACAATCGACGAAAGACGAGAAAAGGCGACCATACGACTTGCATCTCATCGACAAAGAATGGCGAGATATTTCAACAAAAATGTCAGAAGCAGAACATTCAAGGAAGGGGATTGGGTACTACGAAGAGTTTTTCAAAACACAAAAGAAGTCGGAGAAGGGAAGTTGGGACCAAATTGGGAAGGGCCATACATCATCACAAGAGTTGTTGGACACGGAGCCTACAAATTACAAACAATTGAGGGGAGACAAATTCACAATAGTTGGAATGCAATTCACCTTAAGCAATTTCACCGGTAATTTATGCGTGCATTTATTCATATTTTAAGGTTCAGAGTAATTTCTACTTTATGTATTGTGTGATTCGACTTAATAACAAATTTCATTTGAAATATCATCCCAAAATATCATTAAATCATTAAAATTGTTCTACAAAGGAGTTAAATTAAAATTACAAAGAGATTCAAATTTCTGGAGTAGCTTCTTCCTGAATGCATTCAGCAGCAACTTCAGGTGCAGGAATTTCTTGAACTTGAGTAGTCGGCTCGATTTCCATTCGACTAAGTTCTTCACTCTTCTTATCCATTTCTTGAACTTCAGCCGCTCCCTCGCCATCAATTACTTCTCTTTCAGCCACTTTCGAGTCGACCTCTTCACCTTTCTCTTCCACATCACCCTCGTTTGAAAAAGAAATTCCTGCCAATAGTTGGTCATACTGCTGAATCCATTTCTCAGGCTCCCAAGCTCCTGTCTTCCCATCAAGGAAATCCTTCATCAGATGACTGCGTTCTTTCATCATAGATTCAAGAGCGATCCCTTCAAGATTCTCAAGTAATTCTTCATTCTCCTTCTTCACATTCTCGAACGCATCCTTATAGCCTTCAATTGTAACTTCAGAAGTCTCCTTTTCCATCTGAAGTGTTGCCTTCACTTCCTTCAACTCCTTCTCCAATTCAGCATTTCTTTTTTCAAGCGACTTCTTTTGGACCACTTCCTTTTTCATAGCCGCAAATGATTTTTCCATCTCTCTCTGTTTCTTAAGAGTCGATTCGACATATCGCTGCATATGTAAGCTGCACTCCATTGCCTGGAAAAAAGGATTTGATTAGAATCCATTTACAAATTATTATGAAATTTCTATTTACTTTCTTACTTGGTAATTTAAAGCCGCAGCCTTTTTCATCGACTCGACCGGGCCAATCTTGGATAGCCTCTGTTCATCCTCTTCCAGCAGAAGCTTCTTAATAAAAGGGTCAAGGCTTGATGGGTCAGAAATTGCAGTCGACCCTGATGGAATCCTGACAACTATATTATCGATTTCTTCGATTTCATCCGCCTTCCTTTTCCCCCCTTTGACAACTATTTCGGTCGACTTCCCCTTATGCTTTGGAGTTCCAGTCGACGATACCAATTGTGGTTCTGGAACCTCCACTTCTGGCTCCTTTATCTTGAGCTTCCTAGCCTTTTTTCGGCTCATCAACTCATCAATTGATGCTACTTTTATTTGCCTCGACGCCATGTCCTCTGCGCATAAAATTTCTTTTGGAGTTAATGTCTTTATAAACAACACCTTTCCGTACAGAGCTCGAATCGACCGAGTACAGTAGATGACTTCCAATACGTTTTTAGAAAGTGCCAAAGGGGTAGATATACCTTCTGATTCGAAGATTTCTTTCCACTGTAAAGTTGCTCTTAATCTCTGCTCTACCAAGATTATCCTCCAATCTCTTTGTTCGACGGGGAAGATCAAGAAGAGCTTTTGTGTTCGACAAAATAAGAGGTGTTTGTCGAATAAACTGTTTCGAAAAGGACCTGCATAATAAACAATCCATACATTAGTATCATACGACAATAACATTGATAAATTTCATTAAATAGAAGAAGTTGATACTCACTAAATACACTCCAGTATTCTGAAACTCGACCCATTCCAGTCGACCCAAAGATACCCTCATTTTTCACAAAGAAATAGTCCGACTGCCAATTACCCCTATCGTTTGTTGGAAGCCCCATAACTATTTGTTCCCTCTTACGACGAAGGTACAAAGTATATCTCCCTTTTTCAGTTAGGTGCTCTTTAAGGTAGTATGAATATAAAATGTCCTTCACCTCAAACAATAACCCTTGTTCGAATGCTAAGCATTCAATCGACATTAAAATCCTCCAAGCATTCGGCATTAGTTGTGAAGGAGCAATCCCATAATGATCCAAAATTTCCCAAGCTAACCTCGGAATAGGGAATCTAAGCCCATTAGAAAACGGTACTACATAAAAACCAATCCATCCGGGAATTTTATAATCGATCCTTTCAGACGGCAAGGGCACCCTCAGTTCCATTGATCTAGGAAATCTATACTTAATCCTAATTTCCATCAGCAAACTAGCCGTCATTCGACTAGCTGGGTTCTTGGTTAGTATGTTGGTAGGCTCACTTGTGCTCACCCCTCCACTAAATTCCTCGACAGCTGCCAATGATCTAATAGGAATTGCCTGCAACGGACTTTCATGCGACAAAACGGTTACAGGTCCCTCCTCATAAACTCTTGACGCGACCATTCCCTTAATGATTTTTCTTCTGTCGATTCACTCGATGATGATCCTACGAATGTATCGATCTGTTCTCCTAAACTTTCTAAAGAGTCTCCACTCGACATATTCTAATCAACGAGTCTACAAACAAATAATTTCTAAGATTTGGGTTCCTTAAAGATCAAATCCTACTCCTATCTCCAAACACAAATCCACCAAATAACGTATGATTCTAAAGATCAAACAACCTAATTTAGCTTAGAACAGATTGAAGCTACTCTACGAATATTCAAAGCAAATGAAGAACGCGAAGAGAGTGAAAGAAGTACCTTGAAGCCTTGAAGTTCTCTCCCAAATCGATTGATCTTGTGAATGAAACAAATGAACCCATCAAGCCACTCTTATACTACTTCTTTTGGCGGTTCATTTCCCGCCATAAGACTCCTCGTTATTTGCGCTAGGTTTTACTCCGTTAAACGACACGTGGAAGATCTGAAGATCATTTCATTCATGAAAAATGGATGGAGCAAACCCGGAGGCATGCCTTAATCACTCGACAAATGATAAATCTAAAAAAATTGAGTATGATAGTACATTCGACAAAAGGACATTCCCCCGACTCAATTGAACTCCTGAACCACCGTTTGGTTCAGTCGACAAGGGACATTCCCCTGGACTCATGTCGAGTCAAGTAAACTCCTGAACCACCGTTTGGTTCAGTCGACAAGGGACATTCCCCTAGACTCATGTCGAGTCAAGTAAACTCCTGAACCACCGTTTGGTTCAGTCGACAAGGGACATTCCCCTGGACTCATGTCGAGTCAAGTAAACTCCTGAACCACCGTTTGGTTCAGTCGACAAGGGACATTCCCCTGGACTCATGTCGAGTCAAGTAAACTCCTGAACCACCGTCTGGTTCAGTCGACAAGGGACATTCCCCTAGACTCATGTCGAGTCAAGTAAACTCCTGAACCACCGTTTGGTTCAGTCGACAAGGGACATTCCCCTGGACTCATGTCGAGTCAAGTAAACTCCTGAACCACCGTTTGGTTCAGTCGACAAGGGACATTCCCCTGGACTCATGTCGAGTCAAGTAAAACTCTGAACCACCGTTTGGTTCAGTCGACAAGGGACATTCCCCTGGACTCATGTCGAGTCAAGTAAACTCCTGAACCACCGTTTGGTTCAGTCGACAAGGGACATTCCCCTGGACTCATGTCGAGTCAAGTAAACTCCTGAACCACCGTTTGGTTCAGTCGACAAGGGACATTCCCCTGGACTCATGTCGAGTCAAGTAAAATCCTGAACCACCGTTTGGTTCAGTCGACAAGGGACATTCCCCTAGACTCATGTCGAGTCAAGTAAACTCCTGAACCACCGTTTGGTTCAGTCGACAAGGGACATTCCCCTGGACTCATGTCGAGTCAAGTAAACTCCTGAACCACCGTTGGTTCAGTCGACAAGGGACATTCCCCTAGACTCATGTCGAGTCAAGTAAACTCCTGAACCACCGTTTGTTCAGTCGACAAGGGACATTCCCCTGGACTCATGTCGAGTCAAGTAAAATCCTGAACCACCGTTTGGTTCAGTCGACAAGGGACATTCCCCTGGACTCATGTCGAGTCAAGTAAAACTCCTGAACCACCGTTTGGTTCAGTCGACAAGGGACATTCCCCTGGACTCATGTCGAGTCAAGTAAACTCCTGAACCACCGTTTGGTTCAGTCGACAAAGGACATTCCCCTGGACTCATGTCGAGTCAAGTAAACTCCTGAACCACCGTTTGGTTCAGTCGACAAGGGACATTCCCCTGGACTCATGTCGAGTCAAGTGGACTCCTGAACCACCGTTTGGTTCAGTCGACAAGGGACATTCCCCTGAACTCATGTCGAGTCAAGTAAAACTCCTGAACCACGTCTGGTTCAGTCGACAAGGGACATTCCCCTGGACTCATGTCGAGTCAAGTAAACTCCTGAACCACCGTTTGGTTCAGTCGACAGGGACATTCCCCTAGACTCATGTCGAGTCAAGAAAACTCCTGAACCACCGTTTGGTTCAGTCGACAAGGGACATCCCCTGGACTCATGTCAAGTCAAGGGACTCCTGAATACCACCGTTGGTTCAGTCGACAAGGGACATTCCCCTGGAACTCATGTCGAGTCAAGTTAAGTACAAACTCCTGAACCACCGTTTGGTTCAGTCGATAAGGGACATCCCCTAGATCATGTCGAGTCAAGTGGACTCCTGAACCACCGTTTGGTTCAGTCGACAAGGGACATTCCCCTGGACTCATGTCGAGTCAAGTAAAAACTCCTGAAACCACCGTTTGGTTCAGTCGACAAGGGACATTCCCCTGGACTATGTCGAGTCAAGTAATTCTCCTGAACCACTTGGTTCAGTCGACAAGGACATTCCCCTAGACTCATGTCGAGTCAAGTAAAAACTCCTGAACCACCGTTGGTTCAGTCGACAAGGGACATTCCCCTGGACTCATTTCGAGTCAAGTAAACTCCTGAACCCAATTTTGGTTCAGTCGACAAGGGATATTCCCCAGACTCATGTCGAGCAAGAAAAATCCTGAACCACCGTTTGGTTCAGTCGACAAGGGACATTCCCTTGGACTCATGTCGAGACAAGTTAAAATCCTGAAACCACCGTTTGGTTCAGTATTTCGACAATGGACATTCCCCTGGACTCATGTTGAGTCCAGTAAAACTCCTGAACCACCGTCTTGTTGGTTCATTGACAAGGGACATCCCCTGGACTCATGTCGAGTCAAGTAAAAGTAAACTCCTGAACCACCGTTTGGTTCAGTCGACAAAGGACATTCCCTGGGACTTTTGTCGAGTCAAAGTAAAATCCTGAACCACCGTTTGGTAAAATTGACGAAGGACATTCCCCTGGACTCATGTCGAGTCAAGGTTAAAATCCTGAACCCACCGTTTGGTTCAAATTGACGAAGGACATTCCCCTGGACTCATGTCGAGTCAAGTAAATCCTGAACCACCGTTTGGTTCAAATTGACGAAGGACATTCCCCTGG